>JANTOP010031437.1:0-11682 GCA_027564815.1 Symmerus nobilis | reverse complement strand
AAAATACTAAATTATTAGTTATATTTAATTTTGTTCCCAATTATACTTCACAATGATCCAAATGCTAGTTTATTGAATAAAATTCACGTGTTTACCTTCATTTTCAATTAAATAAACGAGCGTTAAAGTATGCAATTTTGTCAACTTTGGGGTATAAAATTTAGAGAATTTCGGAGTGAAATTCCAAAATTTTCGAATATCACTTTATTAAGATTGACAATGTATATGGAAATATGAAATTTCAGCCAAATCGATTCAATATTGTCTTAAGAATCAATGGCAAGAATCAATGAATTTATTACAAATTTCCATTTTTCTCATTTTTCGGCAATATACATATTTCGAACACTGAAATTCAAAATTTTAAAAATATGATTATATCAGATTTTAGAGAACTTCATTACCTTTCTAATTATGTGAATATCATGTATATTACAATTACTCTGAGTGCTAAATCTTAAATACAAAAACATGATATATCATTGATTTCTGCGTAAGGGGCCTTAAAGGGGCTAGCGAAAAAATTCTAACATCAATGGATTGCTATGCCAATTGCAATTGCTTGAGGACATTTTTGGTTAACACTTTCTCCCGAACCTAAATTTTTTCCGCCACCGTGGAAGGGTTAACCAAACTATATATTATGTTGCACATCATTGGACGCATAATCATGTATGCAACAACTTTGCAGTACACCATATTCTTATTGGACTGCTCCTATAAACAAAACTCTAAATTTTTGTATGCAGCGCCATCTATCTTATATTTTTTTCTGGTGTATTTTCACATGTTGTATATGTGCCGGGAAGATTATTTTTCGATCGGACGGTAAATAAGGAAGCTAATATGGAAAAACCACTTCGGCATCGGAAAATTTCAAAGTCGATTTTCTCGAGAATAGTAGAAAAGTGCGTCATAATATTTTATGAAATTCATATTCGAGCAAGGAACTTTACATATATATAAATAAAAAAAATAAACAAATTCCGACTACAATATGGTCTCCTTGTTAGTTGCATTCTTTTGGTCCAAATATGTTCTTTCCAAATTACTTTTCTGTCGAGATGCATGCCAAGATATTTAACTTCTTCGCGATGTGGTATTTGACAGTTATTAATTTGGGCAGCTGGGCAATTATCCCGTCTTGTTGTGAACGTGACATGCACTGACTTCGTCTCGTTATCTCTAATTCTTCAAGTTCTTAACCCTGCCGTTTAATTTAGCTGCCGTTGAAGTTTTTTGGAGGCTATTACTGGGTTTTCATGTGATAATAAGATTGCTGTATCATCTACAAAGGTGGCCATTTTAATGTCGTGATTTACTGGTAAGTCTGCAGTAAATAAGGTGTATAGTAGTGATCCCAGCACACTACCTTGGGGAACGCCCGATTGTATAGACATATGAGAAGATGTAGCTCCCTGATAATTTATAAATAATTGTCTTCCTGTTAGATATGATTTGAGTATTTTAAAGTGATGTGGAATATTATTTTTGATTTGGTATAAGAGTCCAGACTGCCAAACTTTTTCAAACGCTTGGGTCGACGTCGAGGAATGTTGCGGTGCAATATCTTTTGATATCTAAGTCGTATTTGATAGCATTGACTATCCTGTGAACTTGTTCTATTTTGGAGTGTTTTTCTCTAAATCCAAATGGATAAGACGGTATCAGCTGGTTTACATCGAACAAGAATTTGATTTTTTTTGTTAGTAGTTTTGCCTCAATAGGGAGTAGGCTAATCGGTCTGTATGACGCGGCATCCGATTCCGGCTTACCAGGTTTATGTATGAGTATTATTTTATCAATTTTCCATTTTTGTGTAAAAGAAGAGTCTTATCACAGCGTTGAAGATCATAGTTAAAATTCTGATACATTTTATTGGAAGTTCCCGTTATATTTTATTTGTTGACTTTATCCTCATTCCTTCTAGCCCATGTTCCATCGTTGGTTCTTATTGGAGGATATCTATTCTGGGATATGTTTTAGTTTCCTCGTAGCTTTCCAACGTGGGTAATCTGAATATTATGTAGGAGCTAGATATTTTACTCTTGTACGCAATTATTTCTCTCTTTATATAAACTCAATTTTAAGCCTTTCTCTGCTTTGTTAAAGATAGCTGTATCAGTTGGCGATCGCGTTTGCCAGCGAATCCTTAATTCCCTTTTAGCTTTTATTAGCTTTCTTATAGTGGCGGAGCAACTGTTGGGACATTGAAATACTTGAGGATTGGTTGTTGCTTCCAGCGCCGAACTTGTTATGACTGAGTTAAGCATTTCAACTTATCGTAACAATGACAGGAGAATGATCTGATGATAGATCAAAGCACTCTTCTGCCTCGATGTATTCTTGCTGAATCCCTTTTGTTATGCAGAAATCAATCCCCTGTGCAGATTAAGCTAATAAAGATCGTTGGTCTACTATCAAACTAAAAAATACTAATAGATTCGATCCTGCTCATTCTACATTACAGTATATAAGAAGATGAAATACTGAAAATAAATGATTTTCGAAAGACTCATACGTAGAAATTCTTGCAATAATTGAAATAAGCAAGTGTCGCGGAAGGAAGAAGGATATGTACAACAAAATGCAATGATAACTGTAAGCAATAGCAATGTAGGAATTCGTTATTAGGGTTAGCGTATAAGCCAAAACTACGGATATGATCTGATAAACGGTAATAGAACTTTATAAAAAACATCGGTGGTTTGTTAACTATCCCAATCTTTTTCATACCACTTGTATCTGGCCTCAAGCTTGTTTTGAGGTCATGCATGAAAGAACTATTAGGCCAAGGTGTCCTTCCTCCTTCGTGCCATTCGCCTTATAGAAGTTGGGATAAAATCATTACAATGAGTCAAATTAAAGACACAATCTGTCTACTATTATATTTAGTGTTTTTAATTATCATAAAACCTTAGAATTTACATCAGAACCAACCATATGCAAATATTACCTGAAATTTATGTTTTTTAAAATGGTGGAAATGTGACGTGTTTCACTAAAATTTTCTCCTCAGGTGTTGTACAGGAAAAATTCCAATATTTGTATATCATCTGTTCTTCTATTCTATTTAATGCTCACTATTCATTTTATAATCTCTTGTTAATACTAAATCCAATTATATTATAATGAAAAACAGTCAAAGTATTGCGAATGAATTAGATTTTAATTTGAAAACACAAATTCACACCTGGGTGGTTATGGCTGATGGAATAAAAAATGAACCAATCAGTCAAACTTGCAAATATCAAAAGTTATAATGGTTGAATTACATATGATAATAATTTTACTTCAAACGTAACAGCATCCAAATGGATTAACCCCTACGAAAATACTTATAAATAAAACTCGATTTTCTTTAAGTTTTAAAATATATAAATACAGTGGCGAACTGAACCGGCGGGACACCAAGACATCTCCCGGTGGGCCGGTCACATTATATCAACCACCTTTTTTAAGAATTCTTCAATATTAAATTAAATAACAGATGCTAACAATAAATTCTTAGATGCTAAAAACAAATAGACAAAATGAATTATTGTAATTGATTCCTTCTGTATTTAAAACTTAATTCATTTATTACTTTATATTTTGCTTAAGTATAACAACTTTTTTTCTTGTGACCTGGACTTTCATGAATCGCGCTTGAATAAAATGCAGAACATGTTGATTTTAAAATATCCATTTCTTGGAAAAGTGGGGGGACTATTCCTACGATTAAGCGTGTGGTATTTTTTATTCCTGCGTTCTTTTATGGGCACTGCAACCATCAATTTAATTTATGGCAACATTTTCGTCAAATTTGACTGACAATTTCAGTGATGTATGAGGGCTATTACAACGAATAATCGTCATCGAATTATTGACATTTCATACTGTAAACTGATTGATTTCATTGTTTTATTTTTATTAAAATATTAAACTATTTGCATGTGAACAGCTTGCATGTGTACGTAGCTTTTCTGAATTGAACAAAAACAGACTAGCACAATGTCACAAGCAAGCTTGGAAACTATAATCTCTAATGCTAATATATACATATCTATTGAAAAAACTCTTCTTATTATTGATAATCAAAATATAAAATGAATAAAATGAAAAATGCACCAACATAAAAAAATATTGAACTAGTAAACGTGTTAATAAAGGCCTGTTTTTTATTTAATTTCGTCGAAAAACGTTAATATAGAACGGAAAAGTATTAAAGTAAGTAATATAAACGGAATAAACAAAATATATAAATATGAAAATATTAAAATATTATTCCAAAAAAAAATAATTTCACAATTACAATTGAAAAATTAAATCAAACGGTTGCTGAGAGTATAAAATTCAAATATTTCGGCGACAAATATTCATTGTAATCAAAATAAATTTTTTTCAACGGAAAATCATTGACTCTCAACGAAAAGCGTTTGGTTAATCGTTATTGTTTAACGATATTCATATTTTCTCGTTTTTCGTCTTAAAGTTTTCCCGACATCTGTCATAAGAATAATCATATTTCTTTCACTATAAAAATTCACCATATCGTCCAACAAATCAGAATAGGTGATATCATAGATCTTTGGTAGTTTTGAGATAACCCCGTGTTTCCTGTCTAAAATCTGAATTCGTAATTTTAAGAATTGAGAGAAATTGATATTAATTTACACAAATTGACATTTTCATTTGCATGCAATCGTAATTTTGGTCATACCAGATGGAACAGGTGTAATTGCTCAATATTAGAACAGATTTGTCGTCTTCCACAAATTATAGGATGTATAGACGGTAGTCATATTCCAATTTTAGCTCCGATGAATGGGGCTGGAAATTTCTGTAATAGGAAAGGATGGACATCTATCATCCTTCAAGCAGTAGTGGATCATAAATGCATGTATGTAACATAATCGAGAAGTTCTATTAATATATGTGTTACTTTTATTGGTCCATATAGATCACGATATGGATCGGTGATTCATGAGACGAGACGAAATATGAGTTAAATTCAAATTGTGATCTATATGGATGATCTACATATCCTTATTTAAAATAGCATTTCTATTGTTTATATGCATCTTTTCACGATTGTGATTTAAAACTCCAATATCTTATAGGTTTCGACATATCTAATGTAAATATCCTGGTCGTGTTCACGATGCGACAGCGTTTAAGGGATCATCACTATATCAAAAACATGATATCCTTTTACCCAAGGCAAGAGAATATAAAAATCCACCGTACATTCAAATTTTTATGCATATTAAGACTATTCTAGGGGACCAAGGAAATAGATGGAAAGGATGTTCACTTTTATATTATGAGTGACCCTGCATATCCACTATTATCTTGGTTAATTAAAAACTATCCCGGTAGTGGTTTACCGATGGACAAAGAAAAGTTTAATACTGCTGTGAATTCAGCTCGTATATGATTTGGCTCGAATTAAAGTTGAGCATTCCTTTGGGCGATTAAATGGAAGATTTCGAATTTTGGCAAAGAAAGTTGATACTCAATATACATTTACTGCAAGAAATGTATCTTCTTGTTGGGTCATCCATAATTTTATTTTATTGGAAAGGAACCATTTAATCTTACATGGTTATTACATGTTGAAGAAAGTAATCAGCAATATAAGCAACCAGTTCTATCTAATTTAGAATTTAATAACGAAGGATCGAATATGCGTGATCACTTATACCAATTCATAAATAAATTGTGAAATTCCATTATAGATACTTTTATGGTATTAAAATAAACCAATTATTTATAAGAAAATAAACATGTTCTGAATTAAAATAGTTTTCTCTTCAGCTATAGTTTTCAAAAATATTTATATTAACAATTCATACCAATCCTGGCAATATCATATCAATGTAACATTAGGGAAGATATTATAATAATATTTATCTTTATGGGTATTTATTCATAATATGCATATTCAGTCTCATTATACGGTTGATTATTCGAATTCGACAAAAACTGCAGAAAAAACTGCCTGTCATCGTTCATCATATTCTCCTCCCATTTACGTCGCTCTGATTGTAATTTTTCGAATTTCTCCATAAATTTATTTTGATGCTCGAGAAATTGTTCTTGCATTTCTCGATGATTTGCTATCATCGTTTCTGCAAATTTATCCAATGCCTTTGTGTATGAATGACGGCCAGATGAAGGAGCTTTTTGAGCGGCAATCGGGGTTGATGTTGATGGGGAAAGACTTCTTCCTTTAATTGAATAATCCATTTGTGGGACTGATGATGCCTCTTCGCTTGAAAGAGACTCTAAAATTACATTTTAATTAAATCGGTTACTATTTTGCTGAAATATTTTTGATCTCGCCCACCAGGACCATAATGTCTAATGAAAATAAATTTAAATCAGCTTACCATCTAACTCTCCAGAATCAATTCTATAATTGATTGGAAAAGTTTCTCTTGGTCTTGAGTCGAAGAGTTCATTAAGCTTTTCTTTAAATTCGGCGGATTGACGAGCCGCACCACTTTTTTTTTGTTCCCTTTAATTTTATAGAAGTCGCTTTTAGTTTCTTGTGTTTTGTAACTAATTGACTAATAGTCTTCTCAAATCCAAAATCATTAATATTTGCTGATTTCTAAATTTTTTTCCATCTAGCATTTTCGGAATTTTTAATTCTATACATACTGAAATAAATGTATCCGTTTCGTTATAGGTCCAAAAACTCGATTTATCAGCTTTTTCATCCATTTGATCTGCTGTTGTTTGAGGTTATGGGCACGCCGGCGCCGGTACAGAAATCTATTTCATAAAACCATGAGAATATAATAATTAAATAGATCTCAATTAACTAACTGAAAAGTTAAAATTAACATAACACAATACCTTACTCTAATTATATTTTTATTATCTGCTTGTTATTAAAAGTTATTATAATAATTTAATAGCCTTTGTTTCACAAAATTTTCTCTAATGTCACTTTTCAACTGTTTATGTCGTATGGGATTGGTTTCATTCGGTATCAAACCGATACTGATCCTACATAAAAAGAGAATCGAACTGATGCTGCATAAGAAATTCTGCATGCGTTTATTCCGGCGATAATGCAGAATAATGCGGCATAAGTTCTGACGACATAAACGTAGCTAATGTTAACACAATGTTAATTGAATTTTTTTTAATGGGCGCAACTAAATTCGAACTGAGACCTTCTTGCAAACTCTTCTTACAAACTTCAAATGGCATTGAATATTGTAAGAATTAAAACAAAAATACAAATGGTCGCCGAGTAGAAAGAAAAATTTTTATGTTTTTAAATACTTTTATGAAAACTACTGTGAAAAATAAAGAAATTAGGACATATTTTCGTTAATAAATGTCTATTGTGTGTTTCAAGAAATAAGTTTAAAAAGGGTTTCTTATTATTTTCGATTTATTGATAGAAAACAGAGAAGATAACCTCAAAATATGCATTTTCTTTGATTAGAACAAAAAAATTGGAATTCAAAATTTGAATTGTTTAGCCCATTTAAAATATGGAATACAATAACTCTTTATACAAATTGAATCGAATGGAATCTCATAACATCGATTTAGATTTTGAAATTCGATTTGATCAATTCAAAACGGAATCGGTCAGTGACAATGAAAAGGATGTTACAGTCAAGGTTGTAAGGAGGGATGAGAAGCGGTTATTGAAAAAGAAACGATGTCGTAAAAAAGAGGGTAATTATTAATTTAATTTATTTCTATTTAATTCAGAAGATATTTCTGTTTGTAGACACAAATTGTGAATTGAAATTAGTCATGGAACCACAAGATCGACCTGACTTTTTAGCCGATACGCAGGATGGTATCGATGTTAAACCAATAATTGAACATTTAACGGAACCAGCAACAAGTATTTCATTACAACAAACCGATCTACCAGAGGTTTCACATTCCACAGACAACAAAAACGTTGCCAATGACAAAATGTCAATTGTTTATTTATGTAATTTGTGTCAAACAAAGTTCCTAATTCGTTCTGAATTTGATAAACATTACCGCGAATCGTATAACAAGCAACCGACTTATCAATGTTCGGTGTGTTTTAAGGAATTTCCACACGTACGATCATTTCATAATCACTTTAATCGTCATTGGACGGAACCAAAATTTTTGTGTACAGTGTGTCGGAAACGTTTTATGGATAAACGCACTTTAGATGAACATCTAAATTACCATAAAAGCGATACGGAACATAAATGTCCAGAATGTTTAGAGAAATTCTCGGATGTGGCCGCCTTAAAGGCACATTGTCGTAAACATCGAACGGATAATATTGATAGTCGAAAAAGTTTGAAGTATGAATGTTCGATATGTGGAAAAGTGTAAGTTACCAAAAATTCGAAGATATTTCAGAGAAGAATTCAAAACTGTAGAGATAATATTATATTTTATTTTATTTATAGAATGATGTCTAGGAGTAGTCTTAATACCCATGCGAAAATTCATTCCGATGATCGGCAATATTGTTGTACAATTTGTCCTCAAAAATTCGTACAAAAAATCAATTTACTCAACCATTTGAAGATGCATACGGGCGAGAAGGCACATACATGCAATGAATGTGGAAAAGGGTAAGACATTTCTAAAGATGTATATGTTTGGGAAAAATGAATGATTGAAATAGAGATACAAGTGTTCCAATCACTAGTTCTTCTATGGAATGTTAAACGGTAGCACTTGGAGTGTTGCTCATTCTGGAACGTGCTTGAACCTGAAAAAACTTAATATTTGGCTACCTAAACGTTCGGGGCCTAAACAGCTCTGCTGACGAATTGAGAAATTTTTTGTCGGATAATGTTTGTCATATTATTGGGATAAGTGAAACGTGGCTAAACGAATATAGTTGCGTTGCGGAAAGTCAGCTGGAGGGTTATGACTTTATTGCTTACAATCGATGTACAGGTAAATCTCATGGAGGAATTGGAATATACATACCTTGTATAATGAGGTGAAAAATTCTTGATAAGTCCAATGGTACGAATAGACTAGAGTACTTGTTGTTGGAAGTTAGATGTAATAATTTACAGATATTATTCGGAACGGTTTACAAACCTCCGCTATATGGCGGCTGGGAATCTCTGGAAGAAGCAATTGCTAGATTGATCCCGTTTGTACTGAATACACAAGATTCGGCGCTTTGCTAGAGATACTGCATATTTCTGTTCAGAATACACACCCGACACATTTTGGTTCTCACTGTGAGCCAGCACTATTAGATCTTATTCTCACTAGCCAACCATCCGTCGTTTTGATTGTTACGCAGTCGTCTTTGCTGGGTATTACTGATCCCGATTTTGTTATGTACTCTTTTAATATTTGTACTTCTATCTGCCCTGAAGGAATGTATAGTTTCAGAGACTTTAAGCATATAGACGTACCCGAGACACTTCGTAAGTTCAATTTGACTGTGTGGAATCAAGTTTTTACAATCAGTGACATTGATTTGAAGTTAAATTTCCACGAAAAATCAATATCGAATCTTTTTGATCTCTGTGTTCAAGTTAAAACTATTGTTAGATCTAATAAGAGCCCCCGTTGGTTTTCTTCGGCCATCAAGCTTGCTATCAAAAGCGTTAGCATATCGGGCGTGGAAACGTAATTCGTCAAATTGTAATTCAGAAAGCTTTCGTCGACTTCGTAATGATGCGTCTCAGGAAAATATCGGTATGCAAGGAAATTTCTTGACAGTTCAAATTTGTCGAATAAGCAGCTATGCTCACGGATTGGATCATTGAGTTTGACAGGTAAAAACCAGCAGTCGCCCGCCCATTCAGTGGTGACGAATTAAATACTCATTTTGCGTGCACGCCTACTGGATGCACTAACGTATCACTTCCTCTCCCAATGAATGTATTGCCAGATGTTGCTGATATGTTTTTCTTTAAGGAAGTCACGGCCTCTGAAATTTCGAAAGCGGTCATGTCCTTCAAATTAAATGCCGTAGGGGCAGATGGAATTTCACTTTCATTCTTGAAAATAATTCTACCGACTGTGTTGCCTGCCTTAACCCATATCTTCAATTTTTGCATTAATAAGTCAGTTGTTCCTACCAGTTGGAAGACATCAATCATTTTACCTCTACCTAAAATATATTTACCGACCAGCTTAAGTGACTTCAGACCGTTCAGTATACTTTCCTGGCAGAAACTCTAAAATTATTGATTTTCGAACAAATATCTGAGTATATTACTGGTGGGAATCTTCCACAAGGTGGAATTAATACCAATCAGGGTTCAGACCTACGCACAGTACCTTGTCCGCATTAATGAAGATTACGCTAGATATCCACACTGGATTCGAATTGAATGAAGCAACTGCCTCAATTTTATTGGATTTCTCTAAACCTTTCGACTCGGTTAATTTTCCCCTGCTACAACAGAAGCTATTCTTATATTTTAATTTTTTCTCGCTTGCCTGTGCTTTTATTGCTTCGTACGTGAGCGGTCGGTGTCATGTAACTAGGTGTGGTGATGAGGTTTCATTGGTTGCAAACACCCTCTCAGGTGTTCCCCAAGGGTCGGTTTTTGGGGGCCGGTGCTTTTTTCCTTTTATACAAACGACCTTTTCGACTGTCTTTAGGATTCCAAATATCACGCATACGCTGATGATGTGCAGATTTATATCTCTGGTGCTCATAGTAATCTTCAGGAAACCTTTGCTCTCTTGAAAAATGACCTCATTTCCATTTTGAACTGGTCTCGCAACAATGGCCTCACCATTAATTCTGCAAAGGCATCAGGTATTGTTTTTTACAAAACCGTTATCGATATAAATACACTGCCAGGACTTAGTCTCAATGGCCTTAATATAAATTTCCATAGTAAAGTTCGGTGTAATTCTCAACAACACACCAACTTGGGACCAATCATATATATATATACTTGGGATCATATCAATCTTATATGCTCCAAAGCAGGGATCGAAAATAACAGTTAACTTTTATTTGCAATAAGTTTTGATCTGACTTTTACTTTTATTTTCACATCATTTCTGTTATTAATAAACTTTTATTTTAAACCTTTCGCAACTTTTTTAAAAAAGTACTTTTATAACTTTTATTCGATAAACTCAAATAATAAAAGTTATCTGAAAACTGTTATTTTAACATTTTTTTACAAAAAGTTTTAGGAAAAAAAAAATAAGTCTTGCAAATCGCAAATTGAATTTTTAATTGTAAAATTTTAATTTTAAAAATGATGGGGGATGATATCCTAAGAGCTAATGTTGGGGAAAATTTTTTTGATAAAAAAATGATAAAAATAGGGCGGTTCGGTCTCAAAATGATAAATTAACGATATGGGGTATATCCTTATAGTTGAGGTTTGGGAATATTTTTTTGGTAAAAAAAATTATAAAAAGAGGGTGGTTCGGTCTCAAAATGATAAATTAACGATATGGGGATATCCTTATATTTGAGGTTGGGGAATATTTTTTTGATAAAAAAATCATAAAGAGAGGGTGGTTCGGTCCCAACATGATAAATTAGTAATATGGGGGATATCCTTATAGTTGAGGTTGGGGAACATTTTTTTGATAAAAGAAATAATAAAAATAGGGTGGTTCGGTCTCAAAATAATAAATGTTCCTCCACATAAATTATAAGGATATCCCCCATATCGTTAACTCAAAATTTGGTGACCGAGTATCCTATTATGGAATTCTTCACAATGA
>JANTOP010031426.1:0-11682 GCA_027564815.1 Symmerus nobilis | reverse complement strand
CTTGGCATAGGCTACGTTTGATCGATCAAATTGACTGGGTATTCACAAAAGACCTTTTAGGTCGATGCGAAGAAGGATGTGGTACATGTTTATTATAATGTACTCCCTCTTTTAACCCTCATACAAAAAAAAAAACATTCTGTTGAATGATTATAAAATTCCCATCAATTCTGAAGATTTAAATTATATACATAACACTTTCTTCTCTCACTTATTCGTCGTATACGGTCCGGTCGAGGTGATCTTGTCGTTCGTTGTGTTGGAGGCACCGGACAACAAACAATTGGAATATTCCGTGATGGTCCTATGAATCCGCAACGGCTCGGATATTGTCCATGTTGACGAATATCGTTTAAAGCTGTTGGACAATTCCCATATGTTCGACATGCATACATGCATCACCTAAAAGCGAAAATCAATGTATGGTTTAAATAGAGTGTAGTGCCCCAGAGGTTTACCGTTTAATAATTCTGAATTACTATTTGGAAATATACCCACCACTAATTCTGCCCGTTTACTAGCCCGCAAATTAACAAAATAGGCACCCAACTGACCAAGCCTATCACGTAGGCTACGCCTTGGTTAGAAACAACCCCGATGGTAACCAAATTACAGAATATGGATGAATGTGCTTTTTGTTTCCAACAAGGACACAATTATAAATTGTAAACGTCGCAGAAAAACCCCATTTTGTAATGATTGCAAAATATATGGTCATGCAACAGGTAGTTTTGCAAACCTGTAAGAATTAATTATGCGGAATGAAAATGTCAGTTCATTTAATCTACCCCAAATGGAAAATAATGATAGACGCATGAATAATTATAACGGTGGCCGAGGTAACGGAAACCAGAATAGGGGTGCTAGGTTTGATCGCTGGGAAAATGAAAGAAATAGAAATGCTCAGTTTAATAATAGAGGAGGAAGATATTTTAGAAATGATAATAATTGAAAGGATAATTCGAGAAACCGAAATAGTTTTAGAAACGAAAGCCATAATATGGGAAACAGGGAAAATGTTAGATCTCGCGAAAATTTTAGAAGACAAAACCAGTATAACGATAGGAGTAGAGACAATTCCAGATTAAGGGATGACTCAAGAGATAATTACGCTAGAAGACTTCGCCAACAAAATAATAGAAACGAACGAACTTACTACGATAATAACAGACGACCGCAAAAGCCTTGTAAATTGTGCGGAAAAAATGATCATATGACTGATGACTGCCCGATATTTAAAATCTTTCGACATTGTGAAATATCGGAAAACGCCAGCAGGTCGAGGAACGACAGGACCGAGACCCAATAAATACAATAAAGTTACCTGTCAATCATAATGCCACTAATAGACCCTCAGCCATATCGAAAGATAGAGGGGAATAAATACCTCAGACCCGAAAGAAATCCGTTAGATTCAGTGGAACCTTAGAGAATATGAATTTAGAGGAAGAAGGAGAACCAATAACAAAAGATTAGTTGGAGAAATTATATAAATTACCGGTAGAAATAAATAGAAAGCAGAAAGTAAATACTGGTAGAATAATAAGGGGATTTGACCCTGAATTTGTAGGCAAAGTGCCTGATTTATACGCCCATCATTTCGAAAGTGCGGAAGAAAACCTTCATAAAGATGAACTGGTGTCACCATGTAAAGTAACGTGCCCGCCCCTAATGCTGAGCAGTAGAAATTTTATTGAGGATAGCGTGAATGAAAAAATAAAGCAAAATTTGAAGAAAAAATCCGACGAATTAGAGATGTTGGCGCAAGGTTTCATGAATATAACTGATACGGTTAATAACAAACATTATGGTAGTAATAATGAGGATGAAAACAAAATGGCTTGAGGTTGAAAGAAGATGAACTCCCCATAACGAATGATGTATTCGTCAGTTTACCTTTGGATATTGTAAAGAAAAATAATGCAATTTTGCTCGTAGATAATACAGGCACTTAATATCAGTCAGAATATTTTTACAAAATGGCATGTAATTGACGATCGGCAAACCACCTTCCAAGGGGATGGTATTTTAGATAGATATTTTTTGTGGAACAGGGCAATAATAGATACGGAGCGAAAAAATTTATTAATTAAAGGTACCGGAGATTCGTACCATAAATTGGGTTTAATACAACCACCAGGTGATAGCCAAAGCTCAAAATTAGGTAATTTAATACCATTTGAAAAGTAGATCACTGCGGATATTAGTTATGTCTAATTCAATAGGAAATAGATCTCAGAAATTAATTCATGCCGAAATGAAAGGAATAACGGACATGGACATTCTTATACCAGCCCAAAGGCTGAGTAGCGGTATACTAATAGGAAATTGTTTGGTAAGAGCCAAGGATGGCAACATTTTGTTGTCTGCATTGAATCCTACGGACAGAGATAAGGAAATAATGAGCGAAAAAATAATTTTTGAGTTGATGAATCGGGACAATTTTTCATCAAATAATACTAACGTGTATAGGATCAACAGATTACAGGAAATCCAAAAGGATAAAAATGACAATTACAATGCGTATATATACAGGCGTAAACAACTTCTAAAAAAGAATATTATTTTAGACCCCGATCTGAACAAGGAAGAGAGGGACTTCATTATTAAACCTTTGCCTTAAATTTAATGATTTATTTTAAATGGACGGTGATAAATTGACATGTACAGAAGTCTTAATGCATGACATACCAATAAAAACTGACCAATCTTCAATAAATAGAAAAATGTTTCGATTACCGGAAGTTCAGAAGAAAATTATTTTAGACGAGGTAGAGAAGTTACTCGCTAATGACATAGTAACACATAGTAAAAGTCCGTGGAAGGCCCCATTATTGGTAGAACCGATAAAACTGGGCAGTGATGGTGAGAAAAGATACAGGGTCGTGGTAGATTTTAGAGAGCTGAATAAATGCACTATAAAGGATGCATTTCCCTTACCGAGAATAGAAGATATTCTCGATCAACTAGGATATTCCCGTTATTTTACAACTTTAGATTTAGCCAGCGGTTATCATCAAGTATTGGTGAATCCGAAAGATAGACCGAAAACTGCATTCGGTACACCTCTGGGACACTACAAGAGTTCCTTATCTCTTATCCTTGTTCAACTTAATTCAAATAATTTAAAATACATTTTTCGACTTTGACAACGAATGCTCTTCAATACTTTATTACTTCAATAGAAATTGGATCAAAAGACAATGAAGAATATGCCTGGTTGAAATTATTAAGGTTGAGTTTTTTTCTTCTTTATTGATGGATCTAGTTCCAACAATCAAATCTGTATTCCAGAGAGTGTAGTCCAGTAGTCGAGTGGTTAAATAAAAGAATGATTTAAATTTTGAATTACAATTTTTATTATTAATGAATAATATCAAACATTCATTTCAGTACTCCATACTGTATGTTCGATCCAATCTAAATATGGGTAGACTCTCGTATTAATATTGACCTGGCTGACATTGCGTAAATATTGACCTAACGATACAATGCCAACAATTGAATACATACAAGGCAAATCGGAATGGTATATTTGTAACGGTCCCCCAGATCGGATATTTTCGATCCAATAATCTTCATTTTCTAATAAGGTACACACTTGAGTTGCATCAACGATTCCATTACTAATTTGCCGGATACGTCCAAAATAAACGTTACAGCGTTCATTCGAAATAAAATCTAATTCATATTTACGAACCATTGTACGTTCGTACGATTTGATGCTGTCGGACAATTCAAACCCAAAACTTATTGGTTTTTTGGTAGGTATACGGAATTCTTTTGGTAAACAAGCCGGTCTAATAAACGTATTAAATGTAACCGACTCTTTAAGCCGTACTAATGCAATGTCGTTGTAAACCATTCCTGATACAAATTCTGGATGTATAATTATTTCATCGATAGGAATATCAATGATTTCAGGTTTGGTTGAAGTATAATTCAACCGAACCACGGTTGTTGGGCTATAAGTGGAATATATTTTTATAGTTACGGTTGTACGGTTGGTTGAAACAAGTTATATCCAAACATACCCGCCGAACTGTATTATACAACGAGCTAGTGTTAAAACATAACGATCGCTGATCAAGATACCTGCACATGACCACTTGATATCCATATCATATCCGTAACCTAACAGAACCATATTCGTAGATGTTGTTTTGAGAGCATCTGGCTTTACGAAATCCTTTTCATTACATTGGAATACCTGTCAAATCTTATCATCTACTACCTTTATTACATTTGTATAGCCAAGCTCGCTGTATTCTAGACATTCTAAAAAGAGGTTGGTATGTTATTAAATTTACTACAAATCCCAAATTAATTTTGATTCCCACTTTTTTCACTTATCCTTAACGAGGTTGGCACTATCGGCGGTGGTCGTGACGATTGTTCAACTTCGAGTAATGGACAACATATAATTTCATAAAAAGTTTGGGATGTTGAAAATCCACAACGGATAGGTATTTGTCCTTGCCATATTTTTTTAATTGCCGATGCACAAACCGGCAATGGACGACATATACCAGGTGATCCGGATGTCAGGGTACACGATTCACCTAAAATATATACATATATACATTTAATAACCGAACATTTCGCGACGTTAGATGTAAAAATTCCGGTGTAGTAGTGATTGCTCTGAATATAATCACTAGAAACATCTAGGTCAATCATCAAATATCGATGTAATAATATCATTAATGTATCCATGTACCATAAATAATTTAATACCGAGGTATTATCCCCGCCAAAATGAGTATTTGTGGTATTTGGTATTTAAATATAGGATAAATAATAATATAATAATATTCGAGTATCGCTACGAATTTGCGCAAAGTAGTTAAAGTAGAAAGTATTAGCCCTTAGAAAATCTGGACACCTAATGTGTTATTCTAAAGCAGGGCAGATTTATTTATGATGATTTATCGTTAATTGCAATTGATTGATATTGTGATATCAATACATCTCATACATTTGCCATTAGCACTAGTAAAATTTTAACAACTAGTAAATTTATTGGCCTAAGTACTCACCTTCATACTCTTGTGATAATATCTCGGTTGCCATTAACAATAGCAATAAAACAGCGAGAACTGTTTTTGATAACATTTTCACTTGTATGTAGTCCATCCAACGACTATTGACAATCAAAATTCAAGTTCATCGAGTAGAAATTATCTCTATATATAAAAGAGAATAGTGTTCGTGTGTACAAGCATAACTCATCAACGGTTTGTCCGATTTGTTTAAATTTTTTTTTGTTTCGTTCGTTTCCGGAAAAGTAAGGTCACGACGGAGCCAAAAATTGCAAATTTTGCCGGAAAATTGGAAAATTCGGAAAATTTCATTTTCAGTACATTTTGCATGGAAAAAATTTTTTTTTTGTTTTAGTCGTAGCATTTACACTGTGCATCCGAAACAATATAACCTCTACCATGGCCCAGGCAGCAACGTCACAGCTTTGGAAGAGGGAGGTTATGGGTTTGATCCCTGGTGGCGACGAATTATTATCTTAACAAAATAATGATTTTCGATCGCCTAAGTTGTCGAACACTAACCGCGTAATATCGGATGGTCACGTAGATATGGCGGGCCCACGTATTGTGCATTAGTATAGTACGGAAGACTCCTGTATATGGTAGTAGGCAAAAAACTTATACACCTGTTGTCAATTAACTTAAAATGGTCAATGACAACAGGTTAAGACCAACTAACATAACTACATTATTCACCAACATGCATTGGTCAGAGTGGTGAATTAGACCAAAAACCCTCCAAAGAAAAAATCTTGGGGGAGGCCTATGCCATCCGAAACAAGATGAATGCTTTTATTTGCGTCTGTTATTGGTCAATATTAGTGGACCAACATCATTTGAATCGCTGCGGCCAGTCGATAGTGTGTTGTGCTCGACATATCGAAATGCCAGTCAACGATTGCATTTGCTGGGAAATGACACTCATTGGATTGCACACTCGCTGATGATGTTGTTACTGCGCCCGCATATTAAATTCTGACACTATTTGCCATCATCATATCGACATGTTTCCTATCGAACCCAGTCGATTTATGGAATAAATACAAAGACAAATGTTAGAAGACGTTTTGCATAGAGTTCGCATTGCAATAGACAATTTTGAACTTCAAATGAGCAACGAGGCGCTGATTTCGATAGAGGACATGTGCGGAAATTTGTTTAGAAAATTAAGGATGTCAGTGCAAAATCGTCAAATGAACGACAGATTCAAACGAGAATTGGAACGAGAACTTGAATACGATAGAGATGTAATGAGTCAAACAGACAAACAAATGTTCCGTTGTTGAATCCAATACAGAAAAGTGTATACGATACATTGATGAAAGCCGTCGATGATGGACAAGGCGGCATTTTCTTCCTTGATGTGCACGGAGGAACTGGCAAAACGTTCCACAATTCATTGATATTGGCAAAGATTCGATCAAGAAGTGAAATAGCGTTGAAAGTTGCATAATCTGGCTTGCGGCCAAATTAAATGAAGGAGGGCGGACGGATATTTTTGACTTGAAAATGCCGCTGAACTTGCAAATGACAGACGAACCAATGTGCAACATTTGGAAAAAATCCCCTATGGCTAAAGTATTGAAAAGCTGCAAGATCATAATTTGAGACGAATAAACGATGGCGCATAAACGAGCATTTGAACATCTCAACCGTACTATGAAAGACTTGCGGAATAATCAGAATCGTTTTAGAGGCGCGATGATTCTGCTATCCGTCGATTTCCATCAAACGCTGCCAGTTATTCCGAGATAAACACCTGCGGATGAACTCAACGCGTGATTGAAATCATCTCATTTGTGGAATTTCGTGCAAACATTGAAACTGACAACAAAAATGCGTGTTGCATTGCAGAATGATCAATCTGATGTGTTCTCTGTGCAGTGTGCAATTGTTGGACATTGACAGTGGAAATATTCAAGTTGATGTGACAAGTGGCCTCCATTCAATTTTCCATTCAATTTTGTAAATTAACCAAGTTCATGGACCAACTCATCGAAAAAGTTTACCCGAATATCGTGCAGAATTACAGGAATTATAAATGGTTGTTTGAACGAGCTATTTTAGCAGCAAAGAATGTCGATGTTCAAGATTTGAATTTCAATATTCAAAGTAAAATCCCTGGCGAGGCCATGACATATAAATCAATCGACACCTTCACCAACGAAGAAGATGTCGTCAACTTTCTAACAGAATTTGTGAACTCTTTAGATTTGCCAGGATTACTCCCTCAGCAACTTCAAACGACTAAGAAGAACGACTAAGTCATCATAATGCTTCGAAATGAACCATCCGAAGCTATGCAATGAAACCAGGCTTGCTGGCTCAAACGATTGTTGCCCAAAGTTATAGAAGCGACAATTCTCAAAGGAAAATTTGGACGATTATTGGACGTCAAAACAAACAATTATTTATTGTAATATATTGACTATTACAAACTGGGTTTAACTTATAAAATTAATAATATTAAACAATATTTTAAATTTTCTATAATTTTAATTGTGAAAATTTTATATTATTACGGTAAAATTAGGTAAATCGTAAATAAAATCAGATAGATATTTGGCGCGGAACGGAGGTCGCGGGGTCAGCTAGTTTTATATAAAGAAAATATGAATTAATTTATTATCCAGTTATTAATAATATTTATAAATGATATGCAGGACCAAATCGAGAAATCGTAAAGAGAATATTGTTTAACAATTCTTTCCCTAAATAGTTATTATTTACGTTTCCCTAATTACTGGTACTGGTAACTAAATACCAATTTTTGATCAATCAATACGATATACACACTTTTTTTAAGGCTTGAAAAGAAGTCGTCGCTGAATCCATTAATAATAATTTATGATATTTTCAGGATTTTCTAAGTTGATTCCGTTCATTCACCTTAACTGTTCGCACCTTTAATGATAGATTTCATCCGATTGGTATATGGATGGGTATATTTATAAACTATAAAAACAAAAAAAAATAGAAAGAGAGGATAAATATGGGCATATAATGCTAATTTCAATCTAATATTAAAATATAAATAATAAAAAAACGGTAATTTAATTAAAACTCGATATAAATATTCGATCACCAATAATATACCCCAATAACAGGGACTATAAAATATACAACAACATAGATCTGTTATCAGTGCATGCTGTATAAGAGTATAGAAACCGGTCTATAACCGGTTAGATGTACCATTGAAACCATATAGTGGTTCTCGAAAAAATAACAAATTAATTTGACTCGTCAAAAATATCCAACTACGACAGAAGATTAGTTGTGCTTTAGAGTTTAGAGGTTTAGACCATCATCCATCTTTTACCATTACTCCTCGAGGGAGCATAAGCGCTTCCATATGGAAGTTTCGGTGCCTATTTTTGATCATTTTATCCATTACTGTTGTCCAAAACGACATATATTTTATTTAAGGGGGGACATCACTTTTGAGTGCCCAAATCAAGGCTAAGTTTACTATTTTTTTTTTTTTTTTGAATTACCGTATTACTGTAATGAAAAATGTTTGTGTTATGTTAAATGGCGTACCTTTAACTATATTTTAAAATTTTTGTATTACAGCAAAAAATCATAATTTAACTATTTTACTCAGCATAGTCCCCAAGAAAATGTTTTATATTATTTAACGGCAATAAGTACTCACCTTCTTCCTCTTGTGATAATATCTCGGTGACCGTTAACAATATCAATAAAACAGCGAGAACATGGGCTTGTTAACATTTTTACTTATTGTAGTACATCCAACGACTACTGACTATCAAATAATGTTATTAAAATAATTCAAGTTCATCGAGTAGAAATTATTTTATTTAAAGAGAATATAAATTAATATATTTATAATTAGTTATTAATATATTTATAAATGGTATACAGAACCGAATCGAGTAATCGTAAAAAGAATAATGTTGACAACTCTTTCCCTAAATAGTTATGACTTACATTTACCTAATTACCATTACTATAACTTATTAAATACCAATTTTTAATCAATCACTGCGATATACGACACATTACCGATAAATGATCATGTTTAATTAGCCATCATATCGATTGATTGATTGCTTTTATAAAAACTTAAAAAAAGGTTGTCGTTGAATCTATTAATAATTTATGATAATTTCAGGATTTTCTAAATTGATTCTCCATTTAGATTTCTACCCAACTTCTCGTAATAATATCTACTCATTACATATTTAATATGTTAAATGAATATCTCATTACTAGCTCTACTGATTACTCTGCAAATCTAATGTTGCAGGAAGTTTATAAATTATTTGAGGACACATTCGAAAATAAAACAAAACTTTTCGTACAAAAGCACTGCAAAAACTTAAAAGCTCTAATAAAACTCGATTTTCCGAACTTTTATTATGTTTTAAAATCGATTTTCTATCCAGATAACAACTCGGTAACGAAATTTCAAATTTCCCCAAAAAAAAACTTCATTTAGGTTTTTGAGGTTTTTTTTTGAGAAATTTTGAGAAAGCGTTTAAAATTAAAAGTTAAAAGAGTAATATACTGTCATTTAATATAATTGTAACGAGCTCTAAGTTTCGAATTTAATTTTATACGTTTGTTGTGACCTGAATGTTCGGCATGCACTTTTCCAGGTCAAAACCTATCGTAGTAAGTCGAGACCTGGATATTAGGCATGTATACTTCTGGTACAAACCCTCCTAAAACATGCACGGTACAAAGTCCTATCGTGGACTTTGTACACAGTATGGGAACAGATTGATTTGTCGATATTGCATTTTCTTGTATGGATAATTGCATCGATGATTTTCTTGTATCGATGATTTTCCATGAAAAATACCTCAGCGAGTAGTGTCCTAGTTGTTGGGCAATAAAGACCAAAATAAGATTCCCGTTCCAATCGTCGGTCGCGAACAGGGAAATACACAGAGTTGAAATTTAGCGGTCGAGTGGTTCGGGGAAATCGCCAAGAATTTCCATTTGTTCATTTTTCCTCTTTTGATTGTTCTTTTTTGCGGTTTTGTCCAGATAATCGGTGGATGTGAAGGATAACAAATTGTCGCGCAACCAATGATTTCATTGGTTTTTTATCTGTTTCGTGTTCTTTTGAAGGTTGTTTTCGGTTGTTGCAATCAGTTGGATTGTTGGAAAAACTGAAGAGTTAGAATAATCATAATTTGATGAATGAGGGCCGTTTTTCTTTCGAAATCACCATAACAGATAATTGAAATAAAAATTAGAGAGCGTATACTCAACTTCATCCTTTTGTGATAATATCTCGGCTACCATTATCAATAGCAATAAAACAGCGCGAACTGTTTTTGTTAACATTTTTACTTGCATGTTGTATATCCATCGACTATTGGCTATCAAAATTCAAGTTCAACGAGTAGAAATTATTTTATATAAAGAGAATATGAATTAATTTTTTATTCAGTTATTAATTTATTTATGAATGGTATGCAGAACCGAATCGAGAAATCGTAGAAAGAATATTGTTTACAATTCTTTCCCTAAAGAATTTACGTTATGATTTACGTTTCCCTAATTACCGTTACTGTAACTAAATACCAATTTCTAATCAGTCAATACGATATACTATACATGATAATGATTATGTCTAATTAGCCATCATATCGATTGATTGATTGATTGGTTTTATAAAAACTTTAAAAAGACGTTGTCGTTGATTCCATTAATAATTTATGATAATTTCAGGATTTTCTAAGTTGATTCACCTTAACTGTTCGCAAGAATTTAATGATAGATTTCAACATTTCATCAGATTGGTATATGGATGGGTATAATTTATAAACTAAAAACAAAAGAAAAAACTGAAAGAGAGGATAAATATGGGCATATAATGCTAATTTCAATCTAATATTAAAAGATAAGGCAATAATATAAATAATTAAAAAAAATGTAATTTAAGGGCTTACTTCTAGTCATTCGGTCGAAAAAAAGCTATTTTTTATTAATTTATTTGAAATATATGTAATGGTTAATATATTTAATTACTATTTATACATAAAAGAGTAACTTATAAAGAACATTTTTATATTTTTTCAAAAAGAAAATGTCATGAATTATTTGGTTGCCAGCAGTTTCTCGGAGATGGTTAAAAAAAGATATAGAGTATAAAAACCGGTCCCTAACCGGTTAGATCAGGGATAGTCAACCTTTTATACCTACCGCCCACTTTTGTATCTCTGTTAGTGGTCAAATTTTTAACCGCCCACCGCACCGGTTCCACAGTAATGGAGATTTATAAAGTAGGAAAGTAACTTTTCTTTATAAAATTTATAAAGCAAAGTTACAGCAAGTTAAAGTATATTATTATAATTACTTAACAAATACTTTATGTCGGATTTTCGCTAAGTTTGGCAGTCTGCCTAATTGGATAATGTTTTAAGACACAATAAACACATTAGATGTTGTTTGATCACAACACTGCCGTCCTTACCGCATTCCGTATACGCATTTTGCAGATACGACAAAACCACTAAGAATTTCAGTCAGAAATGTACATACGGTAGAATTTTTAATTTTTAAATTACTTTTGAATAACACTGAGGTACAAAATTTGAAAATAAAAAAAAAATGGGACTAGACTGGGTGGTTTTTGATAATTAGGGGTCGCTGATCATAA
>JANTOP010031404.1:0-11687 GCA_027564815.1 Symmerus nobilis | reverse complement strand
AGAAACAGAAAAAAATATTAACTCGAGTTTAACCTCGGTGAAGATAAGGGCCCTTTTCCCTGTCACGATCACATATGTTATTCTATCTATCGAGGTAGGAATTTACGAATGGTTTGCCATTGTGCCAGTCTTGCACCGTTGCACGCCTAGCGTCACATAACATGGAACTAAGTTAGATGAAATGCACTGGCCCAGCATTGGGAATTATCGCTGACCCCGACCATTTACACCCTCCACTTAATTAATCAATTTTGATTATATGGAGCTTTAGACTAATTTTGTTTAAGCGAATGAGATAAGATATTATACTATAATGGTTAGAGCAGTGGCGTGCAGTCAATATATCCACTAGGTGTGCAGAATTTTATGATCCCTTAACAAAATTTTACAGTCATATGCTTTTGCTTTATTCGACAAAACATTACTAGAATATTTTGTTCAGCCAGAAAAATCTAGAAACGCACAACGTTGCTTTGATAGTTAGGTAAAAACACGAAAATTAAATACTTTGGAAAAATTGAAATTTATCTACGAAAAATCGAAAATTCGTAAAGGCTTCTACCGAAAAATTTTAATATACGACATCGCGACATTGAATTCGGATTTCCCGATTATTTTCTTCGGATCCAAAAAAATAAAATGATGCCGTAAGTTTATAAATTAATTGAGGAAAAATACAAAAATAACAAAACTAAACTTTTCGTACAAAAGCTCTGCGAGAGCTTATGAGCTCCCTGAAAGCTTTATTTTCCAAACTTTCTTTTTTACGTTTGAAAATGTATTTTTGATCCAGATAACGATCCTTTAACGAATTTTAAAATTTTCTCAAAAAAAAAATGTAAAAAAATTAGTTTGTTTTACTAATTTTCGATCATAACAGCAATATCACTAATATTATTGGCACTTACTATACCTTAAAATTTTCGTTCGACTTCTCCATAACATACAAAAATTTGAAACTGATTGGCTGACAATTAAAATTTAGACAAGCATTTATGTGAGGTATGTGCACTCAAAAGTGCCGTTTTTTGAATTTTGTCAATTATATGAAAATTTGGAGCCAATCGAGAAAAACCATTAGGATATTAGGGATAGGATCTACCATAGAAAATGTTATCGCCATTCGTGATGGTGAAAGTTTTCCAAAATTTGCAGAGCTTTGTAATTGAATAATTTCTTGGAAATAAATAAAAAATTCAAAAATCCTTGAAAACAAAAATCTATAAAAATTAGAAGATTTCATTAAACTGGAAAATAATGAAAATCAGAGAATTAAAATTAAAATATCCGAAAACTACATAAAAAATATTTCAATGAAATTGGTACTTCAGTGAAATGTCCAGAATATCTGAAAAAACTGATCTTTTAAGTTGCTCAAGACTGAAAAAAGAAACATACTAGAAATTTGGAAAATAAAATAAACTATCGAGTAGGATAGAATGAAATTCCCAACTGTTAAAAAGTGAAGGCAATATCTAGAGTTCGATTCTCGACGAAAGAGAATTAAGGGGGGCGATACATGTAACCGTTTGAATTTTGACCGTTTTTCAGAGGCTTATTTAAGAAGAAAAACGAGTACTAAGAACGCACCGAAGGACTTCTGTATGGCCCTGGAATCGCTGACTACTTGGTAAGTCGCTGTAATCATAGAGTTTCTGTGTGTCAAAACTTTAAACGCGCTTTTCTCGAAACTACTTTTTTTTTAAATTGGTGGGCAAGGTAACTCAAAAAGTTCTCAACCGATTCTTATCAAATTTGGCACACGTCTTCTATATAGTATTAGCTTCTAGTTGAACCTCAAAAATGTCAAAAAAATTTTAAAAAATTACCATTTTTGACCCAAAAATCATCGAAAAAAGGGTGAAACATCGGACTTTTTTTTCTGAGACGTGCCAATTTACGATTTTTTGACTTTTTTGTTCTTTTATTGGTTCAACTAGAAGATACATGTTTTATGAACACGTTCAAAATTTTTGATTTCAGATCGCTGTAACAGAAGCTAGAACGATTGATGCCTTTCACCGCGAGGGTCTCAGGAGATTAGTTACTATGGCGGCCATTTTGAAAAAAAATCTGATTCTTGTATTTTATTATGATTTGATGATTGATTATTTCAAAATCAGGCGGTTACATGTATCGCACCCCTTAACGTCAAAATTACCACGTGAATTGTAATTAGCGGTTTTCGAGACTACTTCTGGAAATATTTTCTCTAAAAACAAAGAGTAGCAGGCGAATTTATTCCAAATTTTGGCTGTTAAAAATAAAAAGAATGGGCCGAGATTGCTGGGATATACGAACGTCGAATATTTCATAATCGAATAGATCAATTTGATTATGAAAAAGGGTATGGTTGTCAATGCAATTGAAACAGTACATCCATTTCTGGAACTGGAACAACCTAATATCAAGAACAACTAGCAAAGAACAACATGACTCCCCAAACGCAATAGCTAATTCTTCTAATTATTATTCAATTCATAATCATCATTTAGGCCAACTATTTATTCAGCTTCTTTCCGCTTCCAATCTCTATCAAATAGAACAATATTATGTATATTTCTCAGCCAAATTGGAACATGGACACACGGATTAAATAATTTTTTCCTTCTCTGTCCAACTTTCAGTTTGATCTACCTTGGAATTTTAACGATCAATGAATTATTCTATTATTTAAAAATACTTACAGTTTAGAATGACTGCAAAGACGAACAAAATGTGAAAACCGCAAAATTATATTGATTGAATTGAAATAGAAAAAAAATTAACTTAAAGGTATGGTAGAATAAAGAGTTTTAAAGTAAGTGAAATATAATGAATGCGACAAGCACAAAGAATTCAAACAAAGAATGGGAAGAATAATTGAAAACGAATCTATGAAGATAAAATGACTACGCGATATACTAAAACTAACTATACCAGATAGACTAAGATAGACGTTGCAATATTAGCGAATTTATTCTATATCTCACATCTACATAGAATTATAAGAAACATGAATATGAATACACTTCGATGATCCTTATTCCAACTATCTTCGATTTCAATTGATTTCAAATTGTAACTGCTAGCGAATCCTTAAATATCAAAACTATGCTAAGTATAATTTTTAGAATATAAAGTAAACTCACTTCGATTTAGTTAAATTAAAAATAAAAGGAAATGTTGCTTATTTAGTTAATCTTATAAAATTTCTAGATTATACTAGTTTTCATTGGGACTGCCTATAAGTGAACTCTTCCACTTGAACGGAGAGTATTATACATCGTTCTTATGCTATACAAGCTATGCGAATTGATTACATTGAAAGACATATGCTAGTTATATAGTTACTTTTCCATATATGGGATGAAACTAACTTTTCAAATATTAAATCAATACAAACAAAATCTTTAGGGAAATATTTTTCATATTCTTATATTTGTTTTAATAAATTGTTAAATACGAAGGGGTGTCAAATGGTATACCAACAAGCTTCAAGTGTAGGTCTATTAAGGATAATAAACTATAATATAGAACGGACTTGGTAATTGACTTGGTTCAATTCGAATATTCTTTAGATTTCTTGTTGCCAGTTATTTCAGATTTCATTTAATTTTTTCTCGATCCATACTAACTGAATCGGTCCACTGTATATAATATTTAATTTGTATCAGATTAATGCTACAAAAAATATTATTTTCTGAATTTGATTACCCATGAATGATTTTCTGTAAATTTCATATGTTAGACATGTAATCGTAATGTGCCTAAATTATGTTCTAATTTCCATCAATGAAGTACATATTAATCAATTATAAGGGTTCAGTATTAATTCTTATCTAATATCCGGTAAGCATTTTCCAGCACAAATTGACTCTATTCCCTTTAACTGGTATGTAATATAAATTGAAAAGGTGAAAGTTTAATCCACACATCAATTTCTCTATACAGTGTAGAAAATAAATTGATCCATGAAACACTTAAAGGATATAACCCATCACGAATCACATTAATCTTCAATATAATTGAAACGCACTGTCCAAACAAAGGGCTTTCATTTGATTGAAGAGAATACATATAGCTATAAGGGAGAGGAAAATTTGTGTATGGTTAAGTTAAGTCCCTGAACTTAAGTCTATGTAAGTAAAATTGTATAGAAGCCAAATCTTTGAAATAATTCCCGTACATATTATATTAGAATATATCTTTTTATAAGTTCTTAAATCTTTAAATTTGTCCAAAAATATCATAATAAAGCCTGATAGATTCTAAATTCATATAGGTAAAATAACATACGACCTAAACATAACGTTTTTCTTACTATTTATTCAATATTAGGTCCGATATTATGCAGAAGAAAAGCTAACAGAGAAAAAAAATTAAAACATCCGAAAAGAAAAACAAATCATATAAACTTTTCACATTATAATCCATTACTTTATTCAACTGCAGAAAACCCTTAATTTTCGTACTGTGGTTAGTACACAGTTAAAACAGGAAAGAAGTAATATTAGAAGAGGGCAGCATTGTTCACATAATACCACGTTTTAAGAGTGGCCTAAAGTAGATGTTTTCTATACATTGTAGTACAGACTACATTATCCGATACCTTTTTGTGTACCATTTTATAAAATAAAAAATTTAAACCGAAACATAATTTTCTATTTCTACACACATTCTATAATCATGTGGCTTATGTATAACATACATCTGACGAATTTATAAACATTTGAATATTGAGTGTACTTTAATCATATACCTGGTAAAATCATATACCAACCAATGTTAAGAGCGCCAACAAAAACTCACGGCTATAGGAAGAGGACATATCCCACTTCAGCATAAAAGCGATTTTTGGTATATACTATATACTTTTAAGTGAATACTAAGGTATACTAAAGAAATAGGTAAAGCTTTCAGACTGAATATTTTGTTACGAGATTTACTTGTTAATGGTTAAATGTAAAAAAAAAATGGACTGGAAAAAGGGCATCGATTTTTGGCTACTTAACGAGAATTTCGTCGGCTGAATACTTATCTCTAAATCTACTAATAAACTGAAAATCAACGTTCGCTTGATATTTTTCAAATAGAACATCAAAAAAAGAACTTAGTCGACGATTTGTTTAAAGTATATGAACAATAATATAATGAATAAAAAATGTGTAGACCAATTATGGACTTGTATTTTGGATTTATACGAGAATAAATTGGCCTTTGCTGTATGTCAAAAGAATGATTATCATCTCGCCACTCAGTTTTCCAAGCTACTTTTCAGTGAAGAATCGGAGAATTCAAAATTGGCCTGTACAAACTAGGCACTATAAGGAGATTTTAAGCGAAACGAAAAAATCCATGGAATTTGATAAAAAATCGAAAATTGAACAAACATTAATTATTTTATTTATTATATGGTATAAATGGTATAAAGCAAAGGTCGGGAACCTTTCTAGGTTGCCTGTCAAAACCAACCAAAATGTGAGTATTAAGAAGACGTTCATCAGCCAGAAAGTTGCTTTAACAGTTAGGTAAAAATCAAAAATTCGTAAGGGCTGGTATACCGAGAAATTTGAATATCGGACATCGCAACATTTGATCAGAATTTCCCAATTATTTTCTTCGGACCCAAAAAAATGTAATGATACAGGAAGCTTCTAAATTAGTTGAGGAAAAATACAAAAATATCAAAACTTCACATTTCGTTCAAAAGATCTGCAAAAACTTAAAAGCTCTCAGAAAGCTTAATTTTCCGAACCTTATTTTTACGTTGTAAAATCTATTCTCTATCTAAACAAAACGATCCTCTGATTCTGTTCCTTTCTTTTTTGTATAAATGTACGACGTCTGGGTTATAATAAAAAATATTCGAGGTGTTATGTAGCGTAAAGTCGAAAAGTTTCCGAATTTTTTCGGAATTAAATATCATCATATCTATGGCTTGATCACTTCACCAACTGATAAATTCATTTTGGCATTTCATATCTGATTATCGTGAAAAGCGTTCATGCGAAGTGTAATTTATTCATTCAACTTTTGCCTAGATTTTCTCAAGTTCACGTCTTTTCCGAACTTTTTCCTTTCTTTCGAACTTTCCTTTTTCCCCTTCTCAGCAGCTGATTGTTCCCAACAATTTCAGACTTTTTCAAGTTATATTTTGCCGTATATAGTTCGCGAGATGGTTGGTTGCTAGTTATTTTTCTTCGAAAATACAAAGGGTGATCAGAGATTCGGGCCCCTTCCCTGGGTATATGTGGAAATCAAATTATCAAATCTATATTTTGATAATGCACTTTGTAGAATATTCCTATATTTTATTCTAAAAGCCGTTTTTATTGGAATATTTCAATAGGATTTTCCGATTTTGGCGTAGACTTCACAATTTTTGCCAATATTTTAGACAAATTATTGGCGATTTGATCCTTATTGGACATTCCATAGTCATCTTTATCTATTAGTTGTTGTATGTTTGCCCATCAACTTCCTCAAATAAAACTTCATTTCCTAAAGTTATAATGTCACTAGGAAATGTCACTGTCACTGTCACCGTTTTTATTAAAATCAAAGTTTTATTTTTTCGGCCAAAATAAAATAAATCTCAATATGGTTGATTTTTTTGAAAAACTTCATCAATAAAATCTCTCCGTTAATTGTTTAGAAATTATTTGCCATAATTAGACTTAAAAAAATAGTTTAAAGATTTTTTTTTCGAAAATACTTGAGCAAATTTGACGGTTTTTAAAAAAAAAAATTTTTAAAGTAAATTTTCAAGGAGATTTTAAATATTTACATTGGGAGTGAACCTATTTTCAAATTTTAAAATTTGCGGAGAATTATAACCATATTTAAGTAAAAAATTTTTCTATCGTCTGTGTATATCGAGCCCCCGAAAATCGAGAAATGATTTTTAAAAAATGTTTGCCCTTTAATTCCCATAACAGAGCCTTAGGTTTAATTTTCTATAATCGCATTTTCCGCTTTCTTAATAATAATATTTTCAAAAGAGCATCGGAAAAATTCTTTAAAATCGAAACTTTACTTCAATTTTCTTGGCGAAAATAAAATAAATTTCAAAACGGATGATTTTTTCAATGAAATTTTGTTAATAAAATTATCCGAAAATCACTTATAGAAATGATTGACCACAATTAGATTAGAAAATTAAAAAAATAATTTTCCAACAAATTTGATTTGGGTTAAATAATAACGAAACAGCGCTAATAGAGCTGGCATGTAAGCAGAACACTCGCATGCTCCTATTAACTTTTGCTCACTTTTTTTGTTGAATTCCTTACATTTTTGACCTGCAGGATGAAACGAAAAAAAAGAAATAAAAAGTACGTGCCTAGTTTTTTGGCAAATAGAATTTTGCATTTTTGAAGGTAATGAGAAAATAGATAATTTAAACGAACAAGAAGGATTTCATTTTTTAGTTTGGTAATCAGCAGTGGCATCATATAAGGTAGAAAATTGTTATATGTCATTAATAAGAAATGTATCTACTTTCTGTATCCAGCGAAGATTTATGTCAAGAACCTTCAACCTTCAATCAAGCATTTATGCCAAAAAGAAGAAGAAGGTAAAGTAAAGAGACAATTCTTTGCCGCACCATATCTCGAAAACAACGAATTTTATTCCGGGAAATTTACCACCAAAAGATCCTTAGTAATTTTTATGGAAGATGGAAGACTTTTAAAGAAGTGCATATAGAACAATGTTCTCCCTGATATGCTTCTAATCCAAAACGACAACGGCAATCATTAAAATTATATCCATAATCCTTGTAATGTGTGGTAAGAAATCAGCAATACAAAACATACTCTTTACATTATGAAATACAAGTATAATTTAATTTTTGTATAAACTTTAACAAAAAAAAAATATCTCTATTCTATTGTATTATAACGAAATAACTATTAATATCAAAATAAGTAAATTGTATAAATTCCATCGTTTTATTATATCATTATTATCATTTACTGACAACTTAGCTCGTCGTTATTCAGCTAAGAAGAAAATCCCATTTGTAAGAATATGAAAATATTTTAACGATCTTCCCTGTACGCCTTCGGGCTATTTTTATAAAAGTGTGTTTCTGCACTTGTTATTCCTACTTTTTTATTTTATTTTTCCTCTATTTTAAAATATTACTTACCGATGGAACAAGTTTCATGATATTAAACTTACATATATTATATATTTATATTTTATTTACTATGCAGTATATAAGTCGTACGTATATTATAGAAATAATATTATGATTAAATGTATTTTATAACGATATACTATTATAAAGGAGTAATGGATGTGATTCTTAAGGGACTCCCACCTAATTTTATTATATAAATGTATACTTATACGTACCGTACATTCATATAGGTAGAATATTCTTATCCTTTTCTTGGTGAAGGAAATAAGTAAATTTTCAAGATATTTTATTTATATTGTCGGTGTAAAGTATAATATTATAGTACCAATATTAATTTATTTTCAATCCCTAAATATGGCCAACCTTGGCCTTCAGTTGAAGTAGATGGTTATACTCTTTTACTATGAATACAATAAAATATTTGAAATTAGCTTAATATTTTATAAAAGATAATTAGATTATAAGGAACTGTGAAAGGTATTTTCACCCGTTTAAATTTTTCTTCTCTTTGCGATAAACAACTCCTTCTAATACCATATACAAATGAATTATAATTCTTTCCAAGTTCCTTTAAAATATTCGTCTCACTTCATTGACTTAGTATATGGGAAGGGGAGTAAAAGAAATTCTTATATTTAAGGGATTGCTTTAAACAACCATTGATTTAAATGAACTCCTTTTAGCTGGAGGGACAAAACATATTTTTCCACTTTTGAAACTCTCACGTCTATCGTTAATTTACCCTACATTGGAATCTAACTAGAAAATTTACGTATATTTTATTATAATTATAATGTTCTACTGTTCTGTTATAAAATTTCACTAAACAGAGGTAATTATAACTGACTTTTCATTATATTTCTTTATGTATTGAAAAAAAAACTTTTTTTTTGAAAATATACCAAAAATATACTTGGATCGATTCTGGTTCATGTTTTTCATATGAAATCCAAAAGAGAATCCAAAAGTAAAGGAAAAGTGCTTTCGCCGATACATACATTTTCTAAAATCAAATATAGTTAGCAACAATTATTGAGTTTAGAATATAATACCATATATGTTTTCATGTCATGTTATTCAGTTTTCCTTCCAGGTGTATAAAAATTTAACATCAGAAATAATACACTCACATAGAGTAATTTGATGCCGCAGAGCACTCATTGTTCATATTGGGCCCATTCAGATACTTCAATCTTCAAAATATCTTCCTATATATAATAGCATCTTTTAGCAACTAATATTCCGTACTGGAAATGAAATTTAAGTAAAGGAAATAACGGTTGGGATACCTCTAATTTATAGAAACGAATCTAAAGCTAAATGAAATTTACCAGTTTACTAAAAATATTAAGGTATCCTTATACAAATATCTTCTTATTGAAATATTATATTTGCATTTAAAGGTATAAATAAATAAACTTAGAAATAAGAATTGTAAATAATATTTGGGTTGCATGTTGTGCTAGCAAATATGGTCTTAACGTCAAGTTAAATGAGTTTACAATTTTCTTTTTGATACTTTTTCCTATATTTAAATTGCTTTTGAAAAGAACTTTTCTGCATATTCATAAGTTTTCTATATCAATGTCAGGGATGATAGCACAGAGATAAAAAAAAATTGTGACAATTTCATACTTTCATTTGATATTATTTTCATATTTAAAGAAATGTAAACAGGAAGCAAATTTAATGCAGAGGATAAATTAAATATAAAAGTATTTATAAAATTCTGCTCTAGGTATAACTTTTATATCGATTTCCGCCCACTCAAATATTCCTATAATATACATATTGCCGTAAATATATCAAGTATACATTAAAAATATTTATTTTTTTTACATTAAATATTTTTTCCTTACTATCGTCAATATAATTCTGTTTTCTTAGAAATTATCTTGTGATGAAAAATGATTGAAAAATACCCTTTCCAAGTCCAATAATTATCGCAATAACAACGCAATCCCAATCGAATCCATTAACCGACTTTAGAATTATAATATTTATGGATAAGAAAATGTTAAATGAATAATTATGAGTTACCCCAAAGAATAATTACCCAAGAATTAATTACCCAAGTAGCAATAATTGCAAAAAATATTTCGTTAAATTTCGTTAAATCGATAAATTTCGAACGTTGTTGTGTTCGCCTTTGAAAAGTCTTTAAAATGAGCTATCACTCGATCCCACGTAATGTATAAAATTTTCAACCCCCTACCTTCCCCTACTCCCTGCGAGGGTCGGTGTGGACTTTCAATGAATTAAATGATTGATTGGTGGCTCCCATTGATCCTATGAAAATTCCAACCTTTAAGTTCAAAAGTTAAATGGGGTGAGGGTGGCTTGGAACACCCTGTATAATTGTGTGATCAATGAATTCTTTTCAACTTTAGTTAATTTTCTATTAATTTAGAATTAAGTTACTTTAAAATCAAAATTTCGGCACCTAACTATTAGTTAAAAAATGAATTTGAAAAAGCCGATTCTATTGAAAAATTGAAAAAACTGAAAAAAGCGATTTCTTTCTTAAGAACTTACTGTTCCATTCAATACCATTAATTTTATATATCACAAAAGAAAATCGAACAAGCGGTTTAGGGGAGTTTTCAAACAAATTTTAAAACTTTCATCCTTTATATGTTGAAAGTGGTAATTCTCCTGGCAATTTATTGCTTCTAGCAACACCGTCTAATATGCTATTTAATTTGTTCCATCTAAATTTAAATATATTAGGACGTGCGTGAGCATGATTTTAGAAACAGCCCTCTTTTTTTTATTTAGAATTTTCGCGAAATTTTCTGATTTGTGGTAAATTTTCCAATTATCAATAAATTTGTCGGATTTTTCTTAAGTTTTTTTTTGAATATTCAAGGGCTTCAAATGAAATAAATATCAATCCCACAGCCAATCGCAGTCTTATTTTAGTTTTATTTGGTTAATGGGATATGAAATGAAAATTATAACCTATTCCGCATTGTAAGATGAGAGAGAGTTTATTCCATATAAAATTTTTATTCTAAATGGACTTATGTATTTTATCAGCATTTATCATCCGTTACGAATTATTATTTTATTTTATTTATATTTATTTTTAATACAAATATTTGAATTCGTCATCCGTTGTGTATATTTTATGTGTAATTTTAAGCTCTGGTATATTCATATTATATTAGAACAGTAAAGATCATGTTGAAATATTTATTGTACTAATTGTTCTGCGACACCTTTTTCAAGAACGGGTCAAGATGAACAAGAATGTTTAAGGAGGATTTTAAGTATTCCAAGAAAAATATTTTAAACAAAACTCTCAAAGATTCACATATTTATTTGTCTATCGCTCTGATATCGTTATCATTAAAAATATTCTTTTCAAGAAATACAATTGCTATGAAAATTCAAATTTTGAATTATTAATTTGAACCAAATACCTAAAATATTATAACATCACCCTTTTTTTCAAAATTAAAATCATAATCAATTTCGTTTCATCTATACCTTTCACTCCTCGAGGGAGTATAGGTGCTTCCATATGGAAGTTTCTTTGACTTATTACGATTATTTA
>JANTOP010031393.1:0-11689 GCA_027564815.1 Symmerus nobilis | reverse complement strand
TCGAATTCGATTGGAGTTCACTGTTACACACTTTCTATGTGCATCTCTTTCTAACTAATGTTAAATTTGAACACATTAGTGAAAGGTGTGCACCAGTGAACTCCAATCGAATTCGACGTAAGATTAAAGTACATTAATTCACGTAATCTATTTAGCTGACAGCAGAAGCGGATTTCCCACAGTGGGCGCTCTATGCTTGATCAAATTTGCCGCCCTTATAGACGGAGAGCTGGCTATGTAAATTTTACATGACTCAGTGCAAGTGAAATTTTTTTTGAAAAGAATTCGATTGTTACCGGCAAAATGAAAGCCGGGGTCGTCAGAACTCCTCCTGGAAGACTAATTCGTGGGCGGATGGTGAAATATTTAATTATTTAGGTAAAAAAAAAAATGATAAGATGCAAAGTTGAAAATTTGTGTAATTACAAATTACAATTAAATTTGATCAAGCATAGGGCGCCCACTGTGGTAAATTCGCCTCTGCTGTCAGCTAAATAGATTACGTGAATTAGTGTACTTTAATCTTAAACACGACTCGAGATACGTTCCAGAACCAACCAATAGCCAAGGAAGTTGCAAAATATATATTGTATATTACGAGATTTGTATATCGCATAATTTATATAATATTTTGGAAAACTGTCATAATTATCATTTATTTATAACATTAATTAATATAAGTAGTTTTTACGGCCCATTAAAAATTTAAAAATGCTGGTGCTTGATGGACTAATTTGACCGGATCTTTTTTGCAATTTAATGCAATGTAAAATAAAACATCAGTGATTCGCCAACGTTTCGGTCGACATTTTGGTGGCATTTATCATGGCTTTATTAAAAAGAAGATTTTCTGTAACAAAAACGTTACAAAATGTATACATACTCTCAAATGGAGGAACAAACTTACATTCAAATATTCTGTCCTACATAGGTATAACAAAATTTGAAAACTACGTTGAAATTTTAATAAATAATTCAGTAAACAATATTATTACTGTAAATTACTGATTAAAAAATTTATAATAAATAAATTACTATAAAAACAGCGTATTATATAAAAACGTACAAAAGTGTCAAAGAATAAAAAAGGTAAAAAAATAAGTATCGTCAGCTTAGCTGATTTGTTCTAACTAAAAATGGGAATATGCGTCAAGCTAGTCTGATGTACATATTTTGTAGGTGGTCTTGTATAATGGTTAAAGTGGTCGTTGCGTTTTCTTTTACGTTTTTTCTGATTAGTATTATCGTCAAGGATGGCACAATAAACTGCGCTCATTTCATCAGTGTCTCTCTTGGCGTTCATGCTATTGTTTGTTTAAAGTTTAGAAGAAGAAGTTTAGTGCTTCTAATGTCAACCTTTTGTGATACTTCTGTTCACTATCGAAAATGGTGGCGTTCTTAAAATCTTGGTAATGACCATTTGAAAAGCAATGGTCCATAAGTGCCGTTTTCCGCAAAACTGGGTCCTAAGTTTTCCGCACATTTATGTTTATTTAATATTTTTTCTAATGCTGTTTCGTCTCACTGATATAAGTTAGATCACACGATAAAACATCATTTCCTTCACCAAGGTACGGTTTTTTTCTACACAATGTGTTTTCGTTTTTCTGACGGTATATAGGGTCCTTGAGTTTAGTGAAAACTTTGTACAGACAGTTGGCACTTTTATGACCAATGTTTATGCTAGAGTTATCTGTTTTAAAAATTGTGCCCAGTTTTTCTGTAAAATGTTTTATACGAGTATAAGTTATGCTTTTGTAAGACGGTTTAGTTATCATAGGTGGTGTGGTATTAACTGTATGTGTGTTGAATTTTCGAAGCTCTTGGTTTATTAGTTTATCTTTATATTAACCGATATTTGTTGTCGAGCAAAATGTTTTTGAGTATCGATCTGTTTTTGGTATGAAACATTTTTTCACTTAGTGTTAACACCCTACCCTGTTAATAAAATTGCGAGTGGTGTTTAATTTTGGCACTCAGAGTGGTTGGAAAGGAAATTTAGAATGCGGTTAAAATATAGGTACCAGTCTGCTATGTTAATAGATAATGTCAGAGTTGCGACGAATCACCGTGTCTAAATAGGGAAGTGATGTCTGTTTTTGTAATAATTTATTTATTACAATATAAATTTTTTAATCAAGTTGCAATAATAGTATTTACTAAATTATTTATTAAATTTTAACGTAGTACCGTAGTAATGAGGTAGAAACATAGGGCTTAAAGCTTTCATACAGGGCAGCACAATGTAAATAATGTGACCGGTCTAGTAATTACATACGAGAACATAAGGGGTCAATAAGATATCTTAACAAAACCTTATCGGTTTTGTGCAAAAGCTTTCACCTCGATCGACGATTTTACTTGTGCCAATTGGGAACCTCTCGGGCCAAATATCTCCAAGACTGGTTTCGCTTGTCCATTGATAGGTATCAACCCCAGAAGCGGATTTACCACAGTGGGCGCCCTAGGGTAGAACAAATTTGCCGCCCTTACCGTGTTACTGTACATGTAAAATATGTCCTATGCGCATTAGGGGTGATCGAAAACAACTTTATTTTTGCGAGGATTACAACACCCAGATTAAATCTATAGCATCTTGCTAACTTTTCCTAGAAAACCATTTTTTTCTCACGATTTTTATCGATTACTTTTTTCCGCACTATTTGTGTAAGGTATTTTTAATTTAAGTATTGTGGCCAAACCAGAGAAGACCAAATTTCGGGAATGAACTTAATCTTTCAGAGAAATTATTACTCTTTTGAGGGAAAAAAACAAAAATTGGGAAAAAATTTCATTGAATTTTGAATAGAGTTTATCCAAAAAAAAAAAAAAGGACATTTTATAACCTATTCAGAAAGGTGTTCATTTTTTAAATCAGTTAAAAATGAATTGACATATTCATAATATTGCTTCCTGACTACTAGTCCAGCCCACTAGTCCATTTTTTATGAAATAAGTGACGGAAAGCTGAATTTTTGTAGAAATATTGTGGTTGTAGTTCTAAATAAGATCTGAATGTTTCCCATCGATTCAACTTCCGCTAACCAACGCGGGTTCAAAGTTCGCGAAAAACGGTTTATTGTGAATATCTCGTTAGCTGTCAATTGCACGGTAAAAAGATATCAATGATTCTTGCAGGCAATTTTGAGAGCTATCTGAAAATGATCTCTATTGCGAATCGATTTTGCGTGCGCGTGAGAAAAAAAATTGTTATCTAGGAAAGGTCAGCAAGATCCTATAAATTTAATCTGGGGTTATTGTAATTCTCGAAAAAATATGTTAGTTTTTTCCATGCAGTTCGATCACTCCTAATGCGCATAGAGGCCTTCGGATCTTGGTAGGGATCTCGGCCATGACTCAATTTTAATATCAACATTTATCATTTTGTTGTTTTTTATTGGCTGTTCAATATATTTTGTAAATTACAGAAGACCAAAAGAGAGGTGAAAAAAATCGCACGATTTTGTAAATATGTAAACATTTCTCTTTTTCTTGCTGTATGACTCGCTTCGCTCGCACTGGATATAGAGGCAACCTATTTTTAAGGGTTTTTTTTTATTTTCTAATGTTCTTAGCGAGGTGAGCTAAAGTGATTTGGCCAAAAATTTACAATTAATTCTATGTTTGTGTGTTTTACAAAATACATAAAACAGGCAAAAAACAGCGAAATAATTCGACAGCGAGATAAGCACACAGCAAAATGAAAACAGCCCAATAAGAACAGCCAAATGATACGGCAGCGAAAGAGCACAGTGAAATAATGAAGAGCCAAATAGAAACAGCAAGTTGATGGTATCCCACATTTTTTTTATATACCGAGTCAAACTTCAAAAATGTTTGTATCTTAAATTTTACCGCCCCCAAAAATTTGCCACCCAAGGCTCCAGCCTACTCAGCCTAGTGGTAAATCCGCCTCTGATCAACCCAGACCCAGTCGATTAGATGAGTAGAAATAACAGAGATGACAGAACACATCCGTGTAGCAATGAACAGTAAATCACTGTACGTATAAGCCTTCTGCGGGTAATTATTCTGCGTTTAGCTTCCTTATATATCCCATGAATTATATTCAAGAGCTGTTCAGGTAGCTACTGAGTACCTTCTACATCATATCTCGATTTAGGCTATCGAACGCTTTCTTGTTTGAGTCATTGTTGTTACTGTTATAACGACGTAAAACCAGATGCAATATGAAACTCGACATAACAAAGGACAAGAGTTTAGAATCCCACTAAAATAAAGATTTCGAGAGCGAGGGCTATTTGTCATAATGCGGGTATCAATGCCCGAGAACTTCACTTAATATCGTGGATGTAACTTCCAGATTTTATATTAATTTACTTTAATATGCATTTATATTACATCATTTTAACATGTCTTTCAAATATTATCAAATTAATATATTGAATATATGTATGTATATGAAATATAACAAAAAAATTATTTAGGACTCCTCGTAGTAAGCAGGGCTGAATTTAGAATTTTTAGGCCTTAGGGCCAATTTTTGTGGGGGCCCCATACAATTTTTTAAATCTCGGAAAATTAAAATTCCATAGTAATTGTTGTTGGTCTTTTATAATTGTTCTTACTTCTAAACTTTTTGAAGGTCTTAACTAGAGGAGCTTTACACGATTTTTATTTGCAAAAGTAGTTATGAGGTCATCAGAACTTAAATCGCGAAGAATATCACTTTCCAAACTAAGGAGCATCCACAAACGTGTTCATCTACTTGACCGTGTCAAATTACATATTCATATTCAAAACATTCTTTCAAGGATACAATCAATTTGATCTGTGCGCCTTGTCTGTGTATTTTATACTCACAGTAATTATTAACATTTGACTCTAACATTTTTCTACTTACAAACCAATATATAAATAAATTTCATGCAACTCTCTGTCCAATGTAAAAAACGAAACTGAAGAATATTTCACAATACTTTAATATACAAAAGAATCCGAGACATAATGATTTACGTTGCAATTTAATGTAATGTACGAGCGTACTAGCGATTAAAATTACCCGGAAAATTTGATGGACATTTTCATAACTGCACGGTGACAGCAATCGATACAACTGTTTCAATTTTTTGCTTATTTTTTTAATTTTTTCGGATTTCGCTTTAATTGGAAAGTTACATTGCATTGATGGAGGCCTTCAACTGGTGGAGGCCCCGGGGCCATGGATACGCTGGCTCCATTCTAAATCCGGCCATTGGTGTAAGATTCTTTATCGAAAGGCAATGTTAAGTCCTGTAGTAATGTCATAAAGTTCAAACAAAGTTCCATATCAAGAATTGACATAATGCCATCGAAGCGTCAACTTCCGCGGCTTCTCTGTTGATCATCGAATTTTGTTAACTTGTAAATCCTGTAGTTAGATAAATATTTTCAACATATGAATCTATCAAATATGTTGTAACCAGTTTCTTGCAAAATTTTGTTTTAATTTTTGAGCATTCTTTTAACGTTATATCTTTTATCTCCAACATTCACTTCTAATTGAATTTATTATATGCATCATACGTTTTATATAGGATGGGCTATTTACTGGTATATTTTTAACCATAGACTATGTCACCACTGGATGGAACGATTTCCTTCGGCGCATTTCCATCTCGGGGGACAAACAGAACTGCCAGATTTAGGGTTCGGAATAACCACACGTAATCCAAGAGAGCCTAACGCATCCACCAAGAATGACAAAGTTTGGAGTGGATTTTGGAGTGGTGGCGTAATTAGCCCATAGTTCTTTGAAAATTATGCTCGAAACGCCGTTACCGTCAATGGCGACCGTTACAAAGCCATGTTGACCAACTTTTTATAGCCTCAAATCGACGCTATGAATGTGAAAGACCGTTGGTTCCACCAAGATGGTGCCACATGCCATACAAATCTACTGACAATCGATTTTTTACGCGTCAAAGATAATCGAATAATCATCCGTTTTGGAGATGCCAACTGGCCTGCGCAGAGCTGCGATGAAGTTGGTCTTTTTTCTGTGGGGTGCCGTCAAAGAACGATGTTATGCGAATAATCCAGAGACAATTTCAGCTTTAAACGTAACATCGCGACTGTTATTGGCGGCGAAATCATTGAAAAAGTGCTTCAAAACTGGACTAACAGAATGGCCTATATATGGCCAGTAGAGGGAGCCACATGAACGAAATTGTTTTTCATTATTAAATCGGAGGCTTCAACCTTCACAATAAAAAAAAAATTTCCAAAAATATTGATGTACCGATTTTAAAAACAAACTTTTAAATGGCCCACCATGTAAAAAGAACTATTTGGAATTTTTTCACACTAATAAAAACTTATCGTACGATATAATAAAAGAAAAATGAATATAAATTCGAGCTCTTCATTGTCGAAATTATTATCCATATCCACATGTTTTCATGAATTAGTATAATTTGAATTCCCTTTTAAATAGCGGATAAAAACTACTATACGGATTCTTAAAAATATTTTTAAATTATTTAATGCCCGTATTAATATGAAGTAGGTAGCTATTTCTCGATTAAGTAAATTAATAAATTTATCGAAATTCAAAATTATTCATTTCTCGTTCTAGGTTTATTCTAGGTAAATTTCTACGACCCAACATATTCTTCTACTGTATTTGTTCCGAAGGAGTTGTCCTGTTCTATCGATCATCTTCGAAATACAAAGGAGTAACGAAAAAGGGTCGTTAATTTATCACCTCTAATGACGCGTATTTTTTCTACCTTGAACTCTGTATGGCACTTCTACCCTAAATATAATCGAAGGTCATAGAAAAGGAGGACAATTTTTTAGAAAATAAATGCAGATTTATGTATAGGTATTTATAAATATAAGAAAACAAAATAAGAATGACGATAAGAACGAAAGTATTTCTGCCGATCTCTAATAAACACATATTTCTTGCGTCTATCATTAAATTACGTATACCCACCATAAAATCATCATGATGTAGTTATCAGTAAACAGTCACCCGCTGCTACGCTTCACGATGATATAGTTTTTAATAATGGATTGACAATATATAATTTAATTAAAATGATAAGGCCCCGCCGGCCGCGCCGGCCGCGCCGCACAATGGACTGATTACATACATAGGTATGTATTGCACTTCTATTTTGTTTTAGCTCTCTTTCTGAACTCAATTTTAATGATTGCTAAGGAAATCAACGGTATCTACAAAAATGTGATCAATCATATAATATAAATCTTACCAAAAACTCAACAGTCAACATTTTGAATCAAATCTATATAATGTATAATAAGATATACCTGGTAATAATAACACTTGTTTACAGATTTCAGCTTCATCTCGGGATCTGGGTTCTCATAGAATTTTCTCGATATATTATGGGGCGTAGATTCCAAAAATGCCAATCATTATTTTTTCTTAAGAATCGTTTTCGAGATATCCTCAAAAAACACGTTTTTTGGTACTTTTTTCAGTTATTTCCTCATATCTCCAAAATTTTTTATTCGATTTGGATCGTATACCGTTTGAGAGATATCTTTATCCTCTTTCCAACGATATGTATAATCGGATAGAACTTGATAGAATTACAGGCGATCAAAGTCCCAAAAAAGTGAATTTTTCTGCCTTTTTTAAAAGTCACTAAATTTCATTTGCTTCGTTTAACTCCAAAAGTTTGTAAAATATTTTTAAGATTTTAAATGTAAGATTATTCCTTTCCGAGAATTTTAACGACAAATTTGCCCAAATTGGACAAAAAATGTAGAATTTATTTAAGAATAAATGAAAAAGGTAATTTCTATATTTTCACATATTTATGATTCGATTCGAAATTAAGTATTTTTGCTTGACTTTCTTTGTTTATTCTCCATGGAATTTTCGCGAATTTGCATCCAACAATAGTCAGCCATCATGCCTTCGTCCCAAAAGCCTTCATAACGCTTTTCCATTGTTGCGATCCTGGTGGAAACGCTCACCTTGTTCATCACTCCCCGTACCCAAATTCGGAGGGTAAGATTCCAAATGGCTGAAGGCAGATAGCTTGCCAAAATCCAAATAGCCTGCTGCTGAACTATTATATTATTATTTTCTTGAAAAAAAAATATATATTTCAACTCTTTCTTTAGGTTTTTGTGTATCAATTATCAAGTTTCTTAAGGTGTCCACACTAGTCCCTAGTAAAATCAATGGTTGTCCACAATAGCCCCTTATACGGGGCTAGTGTGGACAAATGTAAGCTTGTTTTAAAATAATTTAATAATGTATTTATGTAAATAAAAAATTATAACTATTGGTGTAATTATGAAGCTAAGAAGTATAGTAACCGCTAAAAATGGCTTTATTACAAAAATTAAATATTTACAAATATAATTTTGTAATTATGTAAAAATTGTCCACACTAGCCCCCCTCTCCCCTACATGTAACTCTTGAGCACGAGCTTTGGGCATTTATTGTTTTTTATAGGTCTTCAGACAATGTAATCGTTTGGTGTCCAAAATTGTGGAATTCCTTTTTTTGTCTTCTTTCGCAATATCGCGAACTGACATCTAAGGGCATGAATATGTTGGCGAGTCCACTAACGATAATAGCGTCGATAAGAGAGACGTGAAATACAAGCGTATATTTCCTTGCTTTTATCGCATGTTTTTATGGGTTTTTATTTTGTTTTCTCTTTGTATATAACAATTAAAACGTAGACGCACAAAAAGAATGAAAAATAAAAACCATAAAAATATGCGATAAAAACAAAGAAATATGCGCTTGTATATCTCGTCTCTCTTATCGACGCTATTATCGTTAGTCGACTCTCCAACATATTCACGCCCTCAAGCGCATATTTCTTTGCTTTTAACGCATGTTTTTATGGTTTTTATTTTTCATTCTCTTTGTGCGTCTACATTTTGATCCAAAGAGAAAGAAAAATAAAAACATAGGCGATAAAATCAAAGAAATAAACACTTGTATCTCTCGTCGCTCTTATCGTCGCTTTTATCGCTTATCATTTATCGTTTATCGATTGTCGTTTATTGACGCTCTTATCGTTTATCGCTTATCGTTTATCTAAGCCTCTTGTACTCCCCCTAATATCAACATCAATATCCTAACTTAATATCAATACTATAAGCAAAGAAGTGCAACCGGTTATGGGACACGATTTCAAAAAATGTCATAAAAAGTTTCCAATAAAATATTACATAAAGGTATGAACACCATTCGAAAGCAAAGATCAATAACAAACTTTACTTAATACAAACTCAACCGTATACAATAGAAGCACAGATTTTTTTTATCAATTTTTTGAATGTCTGATTTTTGGAAAAAAAATTTGTATCCGGTTATGGGATACTCCCGATAGTTGTAAAAAAAGTTAGCTTAATTTATCCCAATTGGAGGAAATTTATTAGAAATTCAAATTGAATGATTTCTCATTTATTGTGTATGGCTGCAGTAGGGAATACATTAAATTATGTTTATTTTTGATCATTTCCATTTCATTATGAAAACTTGTTCTAAAAATCACTAAAAATAGGAGAATTGAAAACTTTACTTTTATTGCAACACTTATGTCAATTCAAGCCCGCAACGCCATGATTCTATAATGTATCTTCATTTCATACATTTATATTCATGTAATTGCACAAATGTCTCGAGAATACAGTATGTCCCACATCCGGGTACACGCTTATACCATAACTGGAAATGGTGGCATTTTGTAAGTGACACAAATACAATTTTTTGGTTATAAATCAATTTCCAAAAACTTAGGTACTATAAAATAGAAATCAAAAACTATGCGTACCCGCAATACCTTTTGTGAACGATAAACTCACGAAAATAACACTACTGAATTCACACTAATGGATTTTTTCAGCAGAATTTCAACTCGATGTTCGAAAAACATATAACCAATGCGCATATTCAAGTAGATGTCGAATCGAAAGTAAGTTCACCGAAAAACTAGTCTTAGGCAATTTTGACTAATTTATCCGGTATCCGGTATTTCAATATGGCTGACAGCGACTGTCCCACAACCGGTCATGTCCCATAACCGGTTACACTCCCCTATTACTATACTATACGCTATAAGCTATAAATTTATCGGAACATTTCATAAATGTACACGAAAAAAATAAACATTGGTCAAAACAACAATTTTTGATAGTACTTTAACAATTCTTCGATAAAGGCGAAAATGCAAGTCAGGCGGCTGAAATTTTGAACGGTGTCTATGGTCCCGTTACTGTAACAGACAATCATGCGCAATTCTGGTTTCATCGATTCCGTTCCGGTAATTTCGATGTGAAAGATGCGCCACGTACTTGAAGGTATACACTGATAAAAAGGATAGGTACAATACCGCGAATTTCACGTATAATCCAACTATTATTATAGGCGTTTTTGGGACAACAATATTTGTTGGACCGTAACCAATACATTGGAATATTTCCTATAAAATATTGTAATGTATTCTAGCCTTGAAGAAATAATTCTAGTTTATAAAGCAGCTATACAAAATCTGATGTGTTTTTTACTGTATAAGTAGGGAATGGTGCCAATTTGCTTGCTCCTAGAAAATATAGGTAAATCTTCTACCCATTTTTTTCAGTGTATCGTCGAAAATGTTGATCAAATCCCGGAAATGATCGAAGTAGACCGGCTTGTGAGTCGTTGGCGTAAGGCTGGCTTCACAAAGAAGCTCGAAGTTTGGGTGCCGCACGACTTGACACAAAAAAACCTAATCCATGAAATCCAAAAATTGTTTCCATCTGCGAATACTTGGCCAAACATAGTGAAATCGAGCCATCTCTGAAGCGAATGGTAACGAGCGAAACCGATCATCAAGGCCGGCGAAGCAGCTCAAACGGTGACCAACCCAAGGTGGCCATGAAGGTTTTGCTGTGTGGGATCCACTATGAGGTGCTGCTCTATGGCCAAACGCTCAATTCGAATCTCTACTGTCAATAATTGGATCGATTGAAGGCAGCAATCGACCATAAATGTCCAGAACTGGCCAAATAGGAAGGGTGTTGTATACCACCAGAACAACGCCAGGTCACACACGTTCATGATTACCCGCCAGAAGCTTCGAGAGCTTGTTTTGGAGGTTTTTATACATTCATCCTATAGCCTGGATCTGGCACCAAGAGACATCATATATGTATATATGTCACATATCATATATGTATCTTTTTGTCCGTGGCAACCGCTGTTGGTGGTGAAAAACTGGCCTGAAGGAGCTTGTTAAAATTGGCCATCTCAATTTTTTCCAATTGGGACAAGGCGTTTTGGGAAATCGGCATAATGATATTAGCTTATAAATGGCAACGAGCTATCGAAAACAACAACGCATATTTGAGCGAAAACGAATGATTATAACTATGTTAAATAAAGCCACGAAATAAACGTAAAAATAATGGATTTCTTTTTCCCCAATCTAATATTTACACGTTAATTTGTTCCATTTCATAGGAATGCAACTACCTAGCCTAACTTAATACAGAATTTATTGAGTTTTAGGAGTGGTAATCCATATACATCAATGAGTCGAATACCATCTAAGCATACAACTTTAATGGCCATAGTACACGGCATATAAATGGTTGCAAACGTTTGCGACCTGACGTCATTTTGACATCACAATTCGTTTCAAATGGTTGCATATCGTGTACTACCACAATTTTTGCGGTTGCATATGGGTCGCAAACGTTTGC
>JANTOP010031382.1:0-11690 GCA_027564815.1 Symmerus nobilis | reverse complement strand
TTTAGACATAATATTATTTTTCAACGTTTTCACGACATTTTCCAATATCGTATAGACATTATGTGCTATTAGGGTATTGAGCATATTTAGACGGTGTACCGTAGAATCGAAGACCATATGAAAATATATGCCGCCTTATATATAATATTGTATATATTATTTATATACAATTTGTTACTAAGGATATGCAGGGTTAAAACTAGAGAAATATTGCTCACTACGGAGTCATATCCTAAAAACCGGAAACGAATACAATTGTTCTTATTCTTAAAAGTTCTTTGTATTCTGTTCGTATAATTGTACTTTCATAATAAGAATATATTACGAATATAACTTTTTCTTAAAATTGGTTAAAAGGAACCAAAGAAAATTTACTGTCAAATGCAGTTATTTTCTAACTTATGAACAGTATAGGTAATTCGGTTTGATTTTTTATTTTCCATTATAAATTATACGTAACTGACAAAAGTTCGAAGCCAATTTTAACTTATTATATGTTATTTTTACTTATATACTTTCGCTACTTGAGTTTTACGATATTTAACAAAATTATAATAATTTTAGATTCCTTTATCATATTGAAATCAGTGATTGTTGAAGATATCACTTTCACCGACCGTTCAATGGTTCAAGTTCTATGGTTAATGCAAGGTATAGATTCAAAACAAGACTTTATTACATTTGTGGGATAACTACCAGCCTCACATAACTTAGAAAATAAACTTGTTCAGGACCTGCTCGATAACCGTATATGAAGTGAATATTTTGGTTAAATGTACATATATTGTATATTAACCATAATATCAAAATTAAAGAACAAATCGTAAACAATCGCCCCTCCAGTATAGTTCCGGTGAAGTGGGATTTTCTTTCCACAAATTATGTGCCTACGTGCCTACTAATTCACAACACTCCTTAAAAGCCGTTTACAACATGATAATAATACCGGATATTGAGGTTACTTGTTATTACGTTCAACAATTTCTGAAATCCGGATTAAATATACCTATGTACAAAATAAAGTAAACTTTACATACATTATTGATATCTAATATAATTTAAACGATAAATAGTATAACAAAAATGAAATTTTATTGACGGTAAAACAATAAAAATTATGCTTATAAAGTTTGTTTCTTATGAATTTTTTAAACTCTGAACAATACATCAATGCAATGAATATTTTAAAGAATATTAAATTAGAAATACCAATAGAAGCAAATTAAATTTAAATTCAGGTATACGTCATAATACTTATATACCATCCATCGATCATTTAAGAAAACGATTCACACGTCTTCTTTGTTCTGCATATTTTTTTATTTACTACCTCTAAAGATGGTTGCAAAAATACCCCTAATATAAGCATGAACCTATATGCATCGGATTAATTGTAAGACTATAGTATAGATGAACATAAAATTGTGTAGTAATAAATAATTGAAGTAATAATTATAATAAACAGAATAATTCTGGCGAACGTTTATTATCTCTCACTCAATACTTAACTTTTCCACCGTGCATTGTTGGAATTATCATGTTTGTCAGTAATTGTGTGAAAAATCTCTGGTTGCGAATTTTCTCATTTTCGTTGGCTCTAATGGAATTAAATATGTTTACATGTCGTCATCAACAGATTATGAGACATTTATTATTAAACTCATATTATGCTTTATTTAATATTCGATGCATGGTGTTTTAATGTGTGGATACTAAGAAGAATTATACAACAAAATAGGAAAATTGATTATGTTCTTCGCCAAACAGTCTGGATGCTTACAACATTCAATCGTTTAATTTAAATTGAGCCAATAATAATTTTTATCACGTTACTGTCTGAATATTGTTGCAAAATCTTCTGCTCTCTCTTGTCAAATTGAAATTTAATTTTCTCGAATATATTGTGGGATCTATTTATCCCCATACCAATATCAATATTTTCAATTAGGTGTATACGTGGAAAATTATGGTAAAATTTACCGCATTTATATTACATTTACTGACGTGAATAATAATTTAACCTTAATTAACAATTAATATGGAACTTTAGATTTTCTCTGCGTGATTTGTAGATTTTCTCTGCGTGCTAATTATGATATACTTTATTTCCGGTTAATACATTTGTGTATAAAGATTATAAATATAAGATCTTATATTTATTAGATTAATAATAAATCCTCGCTTTATAACGAATTAAGATCGTTTGAATAACCTTTAATGTTATAGTTTGATCGAAATTAGATCGAGTTCTCGACCTAATTCAAATATAAATAAAATATAGATGTATGTACGTATAAATGTAAGCTAGATAATGATTAATATCTTACTTTCTAAGCATATAGGTAGCCAAAAATTCATTTGAATTCTAAAACAATATTACACTCATCTCGCCATTTGTTCCCCTCAGAACAATTTGGACGCACAAACATTTTCCCAGAGGGTTTCATAATGGCTAATTTCCATGAAGTAGAGTTCGAATTGCTTCACCATCCCCATATTCTCCAGAGGTAGCCCATTCGACTATTTCCTGTTTCAAGATCTGAAGAAATTACCTGCCGGAAAGAGATTCGCCTCTAATGACGGGCTTATTTGTAAAAATAATGGCTATTTTGAAGGGTTGAAGAAATCTAATTATTTGGATGGGATCGGAAAATTGGAAAACATATAGTTTGGAGTGATTAGAGCTAAAATGGGACTAGATAGAGAAATAAAATTAGTGTCAACAAAAATTTCCTTCTTTCATTGTTCTGATGGGACTTATAGCCAAATCTTCTCTAAATTTCAAAAACAAATTATTCATGAAACGTAAAATTGCTGTGTTTCTTAATTAAATTAAATTGCAAACTGGTGGAAATTCTATCTTTCTCAATGACCATTTAACATCACACATTCAGAATCTTTTTAATTTGGCCCGTGTTTTAAAATTTAAAGCGGAATATAAATGTGTTTCGTCTAAGAATTTTAAAATCTACATAAGAAAAGATGGCTTACCAATGGTGCGTCTTCGGAACCAAGCCGAAATTAATGAAATGTTTGCAATAATTGGAATCACAAGGTTCCTTAATAATTAGGTTAGTATAAAAAACAATTTTCCAAATTATATTCTATATTCTTTTTTCTGTATTAAATTTAGCCATTTTCATACGGAATGAACTTTATTTGCTTTAATAAATCCATCCCTACAGATTTGGCCAGCTATCCTAGTTACGCGTTCCGCAAGAAAATCATATTATGACCGTCATTACGTAAGAAAATGACAAAATGTAATACAGAAAAAGAATATAATTAGGATATAATTTGGAAACTTGTTTTTTATACTAACCTAATTATTAAGTAGTCATATGATTGGAAACACGTTAATAACTTGTCTATTTGTAAAGCTATTTTTTGAAGTAGACCAGATTTGGAATCGCAGATAAATTCCCCTAAAATTGAAATGTTTCGAAAACTAAACAAAAAATTTCTTGAACCTATTTTTATTGGCTGAATTTGAAATTTCATTTCACTTTTCCACAATTCTTGAGATATTTTGAAAAAATTAGACTTTAAATTATATTTTTTTAAATCCTTGATATATAGTAGAAAGCTACATAATTTGGCTATACATCTCAGTTTACTTCAATATTCTAGCGCTTATGGTTGAGTTGTAATAAGTGTCTGAATAATATCTTACATAAAATGGACACAAAAGGATAAATCGACTTGGTGCAAGAGGAAGATGAATTTTAAGAAAAAAGTAATGTACTACAACAGTGATCCGGACACATCAACGTACCATAAAAATGCTATTCCGGTTAAAAAAAACACAAAATAATTTTTCATATATCATCACTTCACTCTAATGTATATATCTGTACAAATGTATGTACGTGCATAATGTACTCGTGTGTAAACTAAACATTAAAAATCGCCAGGTTTTTATAAATACTAAAAGCCTAAATATTGATTTTAATATAATCCGCTGTTTTATGATAAAATTCATAAGTCTCCACGGACTATCTCTTTGTAAATATAAAATTTCATGTGCTATAAATTTTACTATAAATTCTTTGCTCTTGTCATTGCAAATTAAATGATTGAAAAATCCGGAGCTAGCGGAAAATTTAGTGTACAGTAAGGTTTCAGAAAAAAACAATAACAAATATTATATTTAAGCATAAAGTGTGTGGTTACAATTTTAAGTTAAACTATACCTACATGTATAGTGTGTCCAGAGATAGTTAAGTCCTAATGGATTAAAAATAGATTCATATTTATGCTCATTTTAAACAAAAATTTAAATGGATAGGGTTAGGTATGGATCTAACCCCCTCCATTAAGATTTTTCAGCAGCAACTTCTCGGTGTTGTTCGTGCCTCTCTTCCGTTAAGTAAATTCGATCTCTGTTTAAACCGGAAATCTTTATACTTATTTATTATAAAGATGTTTACCGCAAAATTTTATCGAGAAATGGCCAACAATTATCGGAAGTTAGTGAATTAATTCATGATCATTCAGTATCATTTAGTATCATTCAGTAATTAATTCAGTATCATTTTTCCAATAAGTAGAATTCAGTATAATGGTTTCCAGTAAATTGTTCGCTCAATTCATTTGTTCTTATAAATTATTCTCAAGGCACATACATTATAATTTTGAAATCTTAAACATCACCATTATCTTTTACCTGAGTCCTTGGGAAGCATTAGTACTTCTTGTAGGATGTACACCTGATTTCGGCTATACCTGCACAAGTTTTAAATTATTTTATTTGTGAGATTCTGAGGCTTAGTACTTAGCCTCGTTCTCAAGATCTAATCGTATTGGTCCATTACTGGTTATTTACCAAATTTATTTGTGTTGCGAAGAGTTGCCAAGGGTTTCTTAAATCTACTATAGCGTAACAGTGATGAAAGCTTGAAGCTTTACAAATATTTTTAATTATAAAACAATTATGACTGGGAATCTTCAACAGGCATCCAGGCCTGTAAAATTATTGCCTTTGTTGAGAAAATAAATAAAATTAAATTTAAACTAATAAAATCTGTAACTTACCCAACAAGAGTGGTTATTTATTTTAATATTTTGATGAAATAAAATTAGCATATTTTAAACAGTTTGGTTAAAATAAGAGTTTATTATGATATGAAAAAATGCAAAATATATATGCTATAGTATAGTAGTATATAGTAAATACGAGCAACATACCAAATTACTTATTTTTGGAAAATAAATTTTCATAAAAATGTAAGGGGCATTTTCAATTTTATTTTCCATATCATTAAGTTGTCGACAAGCGGATTAGAGAAATTTGTAACTGTCCATCTGGGATGAGTGGATTATGAATATATAATTTTCATTTGCTGAAAAATGGTTATAGCGGCTACATAAATAGAAAATTAACCTAAACCATTATTATGCAAATTAAGTTTGTGTTTCTCGATATTCTTTAAACGATTTTCTTGTTATTCAAAATTAACTCGAAATAATATAATTCTAGTATGTTTTGGACATCATTGTCATCAATAGTATTCAGTATTTTGTATGGGATACTTATGAATTTAAACAATCCGACGTTTGTTGCATCCGTTCCCTTTCACCTAAATATCGATAGGATACCACAAATTGGATTAAATGTGCCATCAAGTCAATTAAATGAGCGGTCTGTTTATGATCCGGGAGCTGGTAAGTTCTTTAAATTTTTTTTTATTTAGGGTAAATAGAAGAATTATCTGGCAATTTATCGTCTATGATGTAACCATAAAAATAACCATCCGATATTCTGGAACATTTCTTAAATTTTTCTACTATCACCATCAGAGTACTTTTTCCAAAAATATTTTATTTTAACTGAAATAATTTTATTTTCACAATGATACTGCTTTCTAAGGGCGCGTGCAAGTTGAGAATTTGATTAACGATAAGCGATAAACGATAAGAAAATTGGTAAGTGATATTCGATAAACGATAAATGATAAACGATTAAATTTTATCGTTTATCATTGACCGTTTATCGATTATCGTTTATCGATAAAATTTTATCGTTTATCATTTATCGTTTATTGAATATCGTTATCGATTCTCTTATCATTTATCGCTTATCGTTCATCGAATCGTCAACTTGTTCAGTCCCTAAGGGCGCAAACAAGTTGGAGCTGCGATAAACGATAAACGATAAAAGCAACAAAATAAAAGGCACGCATTTGTATGCAGGTGTTCATATTGAAATCATTGCTCCCAATATGAAAACATTCACACAAATGAGTGCCTCTTTTTCGTTGCTTTTATCTTTTATCACTTATCTCTTATCGTTTATCGCAGCTCTAACTTGTTTGCGCCCTAATTGAATAATGAACATTTCTTTTATGTGAACATTACAAATAAGAAAATGGGTTAAAACAATATTAATATATTATTTATCTAGCATCAGGATCGACTTAAATCATCTTTTCATCTAACTAAACCGAATTAGGGTTTTGTCAATGGATAGATTACAAGAAAATATACATAATAATCTATCATTGAGAAGGTATTAGTTCGAAAGCACTATGAAAATTTTTCTATCTGAAAAATGAGACTATTAAAGACTAGAGGAGTTTCAATTTAGATTTGTAGAGAAGGATTAATGTGATTGATGATGTTTTCATTTTATACATAGCACCGTCGAAAAAATAGGCAAATAGTTAAATTGCATGGAATCTCTTAGACAAATTTTTAATCTAATGCTAAACAGTCATTTCAATGTACCTACGAGTATTATACTGAATATAACAGTCAAAAATCAATGCTACTGATATCATTAATAACTGATATGAATAAAGCTGTTCCATAGAGATTGTAGTGTTTGTCATAAACAGGCTGAATTTATTTTCCATTCAGTCGAATTTATTTACATTAATTCGTTCAAAAGTCGAATGCTATGACGTAGAGACGTATACAAAGGCTGTTATTTCATTATTGCAAATTATGTAGATGGGATTGGTTTCAATTTTATTGAATGTTATATATAGTATTATGTACTATATGGTGGCACTTGAAGTATAGTATGTTCATTGTAGACAATCATATTAATTAAAATTTATTATTGTAAATTTACGTTATTCAAAATTGTATTTTTTCACAATTAAAATGTATAAAATAATTATAAATAAGAATCATCATCAGAAAATTTCGGGCGACTTTGTAATAAATATTTCACTGGAATCAAAAAATAATCAGATAAGACCAATAAAAGATTAGTGACAATGGTTTCATATAATTCTTTGAAATTCAATCGTTTCTTCAAACTTGCTTTAATTAACTCTCATCTAATAAACATTAGCTTACATTAGCTAATATTAACATCTAATTAATTTTTAACTAAATAATTTGTGCTTTAACTTAGATAAAAATGAGAATACGGCCAATTTCGAAGCTAAGGTCCTCATGGATCATTTCATCAACGTCAGCCGAATAATAAATGACATGTTATGTTACTTTGTGTCATAATGTTAATGTTAAATAACATAAACAGAAACTAATTAAAATTCAGCAACGAGGAATTTCTCATTTTGTTCTCAATTTTCATTATTCATTCATTTACATACATTACAATGGCTTATATAAGTTACACAAACAAATTATATTCGATTGTAAAGCCAAAGCAAAGGTGACAAAAAGTTAAAAGAGTTTTCGGAATTATTTTATGACATGTTTTTAATTTTTTTAATTAAGTAAAAATTTTGTTATTGAATATGTAGTAGTTTCGTACAAAGTTTTAATTTTCGATTATAATCATCATCGCCTTGTTGGAGGCCGACCGACGTTCCTACGAATTTCCCTAGGTGTCCATTCCCTCACGTTCTGAATTCAACGATGATCGTTAAGTCTCGCAGTGTGACCAGCACAGCTCCACTTTAATTTTACCATTCGCTGCACGATATCAGTAACCTTCGATTGACGGACCCATTAATTTGTTCTGTGATCCCTAAATTATATATTCAGCATCCATCGTTATTATCGTTCTTTGTGCAACTCTTAGTTTTTATGCAGTTAGCGCTGTTAATGTTATTGTCTCTGCCTCGTAAGTCATGACACTGGTAGGATACTCTTCATTTTAGACACATCGGAAAATTCTTTTTAAAAATGTGTTTCAGTTTTCCGAACGCCTCCCACTCAAGATTGATACGTTACATTCGACATAGTTTTTGTTTTATTGATGTCCATTTTAAGGACGATTCTCTTATATTCATATTTCAGATCACGCAGCATTGCAGTAACATTGTCCAGCGTTTTAGGTATAACAGCGATGTCGTCAGCAAAACGCAGATGGTTTAATTTTTCTCCGTTGATGTTTAACCCTCTATCACTCCAATCTAAGTTTTTATAATCACCTTGCCTCGTAGAATTCGTAATTTGTTTTATTGTGAACTAGATGCTCCGGCATGACTTTACGTCAAATTTACACTCCGTTGAGAATGAGAGCCTTATATGAACTCTTTATCCTGGCATTATTTATTTTACATGAAGGCATGTCTCTCAGTCACTACACCCACGGTATTTTAACTTATTGGATACATTTGGCATACCCGCCTTGGAGGTATCAGGTTCAAAATTTGTTTTGATGGCAACAAAAATTATTATCTAAAAAATATTGGTTTGTGAGCACCAGTCGATTAGATGTTGAGATCGATATAAACACATGTCTAACTACTCTCAAACGTGGTATACTTAAATCAGTTCTTTCTTGGGAATGAATAACTCATACAATTAACTATAATATTGGTTACTAATAATAGTCTCTAATTTTTTACCGATTTTTGAAGTTCAAAAACAAACAAATGAAATTCCAATGGATCTTTCAAATTCTATAATTGATTCGAATGATGAAAGTAATTGGAACTCCGTTGAAAACGTTAATTTCAACCAAGAAGATGAATTAAGTAGCGAACAATTTGATGAAAATAGTTTTTCACTTGAAAAACTGAAGAATGAAATACAAGAGGATGAGGAAATTGCAGCCAAATCTGAGATTCTCCTCAAATTATTAGAGGTAAAAATTAAATACAATTTCATTCTAGTATTTATTTATATCATATGTTGTTACATGTTTAAAAGGGTTACGGTGGTACACTTCCGATTGTATATGTTGAAAATAAACCAGAGGATACTGATGTTGAAGAGATAAATCAGTCATTAGATAAGCGTTCAGGACGTTATTACCGGCGATATCCTTGGAAGAGACAAAATACCAAACATCGAACGTATGTAGTGTATCATTTGAAATATTCCATTCCACTTATTTTATAATACTTGTATATAACTTTCTAACCTATCCAATATTATAGTTACGATGCTGAATCCCGATATCTTTGTGTGCCAAGTCGTGAGGACGTAATGAAATTATTACTAGGTTTGCACGATAATCGTAACGGTAATCATCACCGCACCGTTAACTTCTGTAATCGGAAACGTCCAGCCAAAGCCATCTTTACAAATATACGATTTTTGGGTTAAATGAAATAATTATAAAATGATTATTTATGACATTCAGTCTTATATGCTTTGTAAACAGTGTACAAATTTTGTAATTTACATAAGTATATTGTTACAAACACTATTTATTTATCATTACACTATATTATGTATATCATTATAATATTTTATATATATTATTCTATAATTAAATTCTTTATTTCTTTTTCTAAATATAACAGAAAAGAAAAAGTTCTTCATATACTTATTCTATTGCTTCCATTTTACTACATGAACAATTTTAATATTTTATAGAGAGATTTGAGTATTAAATATAATATAGATAGTTGTTTGATAAGTTTAAGTTAAGAAAACTATTTATTGCCACAGCAATAACATTTATAAGAATTTTAAATAATTCTTAACTTTTAAATTTTATATAATTATTATATCAATTAAATAATGTAGGTACAGTACAGGTTACAAAACTAAAGTCATATTCAATATATTAATAAATCAATCAAAAGTCGTAATTAATTTTGTGTAATAAGACTGCTTATAAATCTATGATAGTGATTTATTTTCCATACTAGGAAATTGCTTGCTTATTTTCCCATTCTAATGATGGGTATGTAATATGACTGTGACGAATTTGAAATTTACCTCATTCGCTTTTTCGTTAATCTTAGGTTTTCATTTCTATTATGACTATTCGCACTCTATTACAATTGGATGTTAATTTTGTACATGATCTCTAACGCGGATCTCTAAGAAATTTCTAAAGGTGAACAACAAAGTAAACTATTATCTTCAAATATCTGTTACTAGCTTTTTTATTGATATGAAATATCTATTAAACCTATAGAAGTATGAAAACATTCCAATCATTTAATAGAAAATATATGTAATAATGTAATGATTTAATAATTATTATAAATAAATTAAAATTATGTTACGGGGCAAAATGTAAATAAACATGTCATTTAATATTTTAAATCTTTTTGCCTTTAGTGTTAGTTATTTTAACAAATTATTCGAAATTAACATGACGAGTTTAAAGATGTTCCCGTCCCAGTGACGGAAAAGCTATACTTGTGAAAATAAAGTAATAATGGATCTTAACTATTACGTTGCGCAAATGTGTAAAAGTTTCCTTTTATTAGTTTATCTTACACTATTTAGTTGGTTTTAATAGGAATTTATAATAAGTTCATGACTTCAAATATGTATCACAAATTGTTTCAATGTCCAATAATATAATAAACCTTCCAATCGTAATAATTTTCACCATATACCCATCCCTCTTTTAACGAAAATTCTTTTTACGATATTTCGCTATAACGTAATTTCAAAATTAAGGGAAAGACTCGGTTTACGTAATAAAATTTCGATTTACGAAATTTTTTTACATACATATTTTACATTTTTGAATTTATTTCTTTCATCAATTTAAACCAGGCCCCAGCCTTTTCATATCAATTTCATACAAATTTTGTGTATCATATACCTGCCTTTACCTCGCACCCTATTTTTACTCAGAATAACAATTAAAAACCGGTTACGAGAGAATACGAGAGAGAATTGTTCAGTAGCGAAGTTATAAATGTTTAACATGAATAAGTTTTTCATGTAACTGTTAATGAAAAATTCTACTGCCTTAAGTAGGCAAATGATAGGCACGAAATTATACATTTTTGGTATGTTAGGCCGTCTCCATATATATTACCTCCATTATTTAAATAGTCCATGCAGGAAAGAGAGAGGGAGAAAAATGCATATGTATTTCTCAAATTTATTTTCCAAATATGTACGATACATTAAGTTTTACTTGGAGACAATTTAATGGACAACTGAAATTTATTATTATATATTACAAACGTGAACTGAATTCCAACATGTACATAAACAGTTCGATTCACCAAAACCCGTCTAACAAAATTTCGATAACATAGTTTTGTTTAACGAAATTTCAATTTATGAAATATAATTCACATAAATCGAAATTTCATTTAATGAATTAATTTCGTTAAGCGAGGGATAGATGTAATGGCTTTATACACTGAAAATAAAATGGACAGGAAATTTACCTATATTTTCTAGGAGCAAGGAAATTGGCAGCACTCCCTACTTATACAGTAAACAACACATTAGATTTGGTATAGCTGCTTTATAAACTAGAAAGAGTGTTCCAATACAATATTGGTGCAATATCTACTCAAAGTTAGAAAATTTCCAATCTGTATAGAATATTTCAAATG
>JANTOP010031371.1:0-11690 GCA_027564815.1 Symmerus nobilis | reverse complement strand
ACACATTCAAATTTATAATTCGACTGGCTTCACAACAAACGGCTTATTGGAATTCCTGTTACTTTAGTTTCATGGTTGGTACTAACTAAACGTGATATGGATTTAATTCTAGTGGCGCCCTCTCATAGAAATGATACGAATTTTTCAGCCGCTGTTAAGTGGCCAATTGGAGACCAATTTTTTAGGAAGCAAGGAGCAAGGAGACCAAGGAGTCCTAAACTCATTTTTTATTTTCTGAGAATTTAATAACGCACAGAAGCTATAATAGAAAGAATAGAGGTTGATTTTTTTGCAATTTAACGGAAAAAGAACGGCATGATACTAAAATGTCACATATACGATCATTTTAAGCTATTCGATTATTATAATCGGAATTGGCCTAAAACTCTGCACTGGTGCCATTAAAAAAAACCATCATATGGTTGTGGCAATCCTATCCAGCTTGCCTTTCTAACATGCGCATAAGAACTTCTAGTAATAGTGCTGCTTAATGGTAAATTATCAGCAGTGAGTAGAAAGGAAGTTAGATGAGTGAAGTCCGATTCAACAAAACACCTTTAATAAGCCGTTTCAATGGGTAACATTCCGATTGCAAATTTTGTCAATTAGCAGAAACTGACATTAAATTGACAATATTTTACAGATATTAACATTTTCATTTGCATACAATCGTGATTTTGGTCATACCCAAAGTATGGGTAAAATTACAATCGTAATTATACCCATGGAAACGGATTAATATTGTTTATTTTTACAGCTATATTATTACTAAGCTTGAGATAAAAATCTATATATTACCACCGACAGCGCGTATTTCTGTCACATTGTTTTATGATTACTAATCGCCTAAAATCTTTGACAACACTATCCAATCGAAAGCACGCTGATTTTGTTTTCATACGTAATATCATCACACGGTTTAATTTCGCAATCTTCGGTTTACATTTGCACCTGGAATTTGCAGGTTTTTTTACGGTAAAACCTTCTAAAATCTTCGGAAAAGTGTTTGTCGAATATAAGAACCGTAATTTGCAGGGAATCAAATGATATCTGTGGAAAATAAACGAAAAATATGTCAACCGCAAATAGTGCAACCGCTCATCTATTATCCCGACATGACATCAACTACTATCGATTGTTATTGAAAAAAAATTTGGTTTGTGATTATACTAATTTCACCGTAAGTAATTTCTTCATTCCAATCATACAATTTTAAATTAATTGAAAATATGAGGAAAATGAAAAATTTTTTATAATGACGAAATCCAAGAAAGGCACAATTCGCCAAAGAGTTATCGACTAAATGTCATCCAAATGGACTAGATTTCAAATGTCTAAATAGTGCCGCCATTGTGAATAAAATGCGACTCGTCAGCCAAAACGCGATGCGACTATAAAATTTGAATAAAAATTTTGCAATTCAAATAAATCATTTAAAGATACATTCCAAATAATTTTTTCGTTTTGAAGTGTTTCTAACTAAAAGAAAGACAAGAACTATTCATTTCGTGCCTTCAACCATTAATTTTGGTAAATGTGCCCACTTGTAATGATGCTTTCTTCGCAAAAACGGGACCTGTTTCATTAATAATAAAAAAAAATCGTAGTAGTCAACTCGTTCCATTCCCACTATAGAAACGAAAAAAGGTCGGAACAACCTTTTATTTTTGTGACCTAATTTCATTAAGCCAAAACCATTCTGGTACAACAGTCATTAATTTTACTCTAATGCAAATTTTTTTTTTTTTAAATCGATTGATATTTTTTTTAGGAACAATCAGATAATTCACTGCAGATGGAGCATAGCTATTCGAGAGATTGGCGACCAATGGAGGGTGCTCAAATAATGACCACTCGGACAATACTTATTCATCGGCCTCCACAGTGTCCGTCATGTCACGTACACGCTCATGATGAGGATATCAGCATAACGGAATCATACAATCCACCGATACCAACGTATAATGAGGAAGCGGCCAAAGATGCTATGGATCAATGTACCCGATTGGCTTTTAATGGCCGGAATATGAATTCGGATGATGTTGATTGGGAATCAAAAGTAGTCAAGTAAGTTTCAGTGGAAAATCTATATATTTTTATTTTCATTATTTACCATTCCGCTAACAGAAATTGGTTTTCATTAAATCGCAATGATACCGTCGTTATTACTGTTTGATCGGTATTATTACTATATTGCCACTTGATATCTTATATTTGATATAAGCTTAAAGATGGATTGGCTTATTTCCCCATGATTACCATGATTACCAATATATTGGGTTAGGGAAAAAATATTGAGCTTTTGTTGAAATTCAAACGAAAAATTTTTATTCCAAATGAACTTTATTAAACCTGCCATTTTGATCGATGACCTTTTGCCGTTTTTGCGGTAAAACCATAATCCCATAAGAGTAGAACTTCGGTGGTTTAGAGGCGAAAAACCAGAACAACTCATTTTGAATTTAACGTGAAACCGTTAAGATGATTCTGCATGGACCGGAACAAGTAGTAGTCTGATAGTGCAAGGTCTGGACTATACGGTGGGTACATCAGAACTTCCCAGCCAAACTCCTTCAATTTTTGCCTGGTCATCAAAGATGTATGTGGTCTGGCGTTGTCATGATGAAATACAACACCTTTTCTATTGATCAATTTTAGATGCTTTTTTTGAATTGCTTTCTGTAATCTGGTTAGTTGTTGACAGTAGAGATTGAAATGAATCGTTTAGCCAGGTTGTAGCACTTCATAATAAGCCAATCCCACCAAATACTCAACAATACGTATCTTGGTGTCAATCCTGGCTTTAGAACCGTTTGGGAAGCTTCACCACGTATCGACCACGATCTTTTTCGCACGACGTTGTCGTCTCTTATCCACTTTTCATCGCCGGTAATTAATCGCTTTAAAAATGGTTCGATTTCGTTTTTCAGCAGTGAATCGGAGATGGAAATTCTGTCCAATCAATTTTTTTGAGTCAATTCATGTGGCACCCAAACATCGAGCTTCTTTTTGTATCCAGCCTTATGCAAATGGTTTCAAACTATTTTGTGATCAATATTCAGCTCTTTAGCAATGTCATAACTGCTTATATGCCGGTCTTGCTTAATCATTTCCAAGATTTCATCGACTTTTTCGGTGATTGGTTGACCAGACCGAGGTGTATCTTTGACATCAAAATTACCAGAACGAAAGCAAGCGAACCATCTCTTGGCTGTTACTTTTGATAAAGTATCTTCACAGTAAACACAAATTTTTTCACCAGCCTGCGATGCATTCTCATCTTAATCGTAGTGATATTGTAAAATATAACGAATTTTTTCAGAAATTTCACTCATCTTTAAGACGCAATAACTTTTGTTGTAACATTGCAAATTCAATAACTGTCAAATTGTAGCTTGAAATGTCCGCTTAAAAACGCACATAAGTATAGCCTGATGCGATGGATGGTTACGAAGTTATGTGATCGTAAAGCCATCTATCGAGAAAAAGGTTCAATATTTTTTCCCTAACCCTATATTAGTCTCCGCACAGTTCCTTTAAAAACTTTCTATACAATCTTTGAAATGTTAATACAAATACCCTTTATCCGTACATTTATAAATACGTTATCAATGTGACGTTTTTAAAAAATTGCTCAAAGGCTAGCTAAACGCTTTCTCCAAAGAAGGGAGTATACATTAAGCACCTTTGTACATATAAAGAGTGATTCTTCTCTCTATATCATCCCGTGTTATCATTCCGCGCGGGAACATAAGGCATCAACAAGGTGCCGCCACATTAATTAGTTTTGTGCCTTCACCTTGATCCACGACTTTCTTTCTGCTTTAGATTCTTCAGTGACAGTATGGCGCCATGCCGGTTTTGGTTTGTCCTACGTTTTCGGCAGCCCTGCGAGTTCCAATTGATCTCGGAATATGTTTGCCATCGGTCGTCGCAGAGGGTGGCTGTACTAATTTCCTCTCTTGACTTGGACATCTAGTTTTTCCACGCAGGTTATGTTTATAAGATCTTCATTTGGGACGACTAATGGGTAAAATATTTTACAAATACATCTCAGATATAATGGCATTTTCCAAGTTTCGCGACTATAGAGTAAGGCGGACAGGCAGCTTGTCTCAAATATTTTATTTTCAAATTTCTTCATACATCCAGACTTTGTTCAGCATAGCATACAAAGAGCTTACCGAGCCTTTTTAATTCTCTTTTGCACATCTCCATCGTCTTTTGTAATATAGCTTACGAAATATTGAAAATTGGAATTGGATAATTTCTTCTCCACATCTTCTCTTGATGTGCTGGAAGGCTAATATTATTGGCGTAAAATAGATCTCCAAGACGGTATCCGATTGTCCATGCCACAGGTGCCACAGGCTATGGTACTAACTTTCTTCAAAACCCAGTCGAGTCGAGACGTAGAAGTAGAAATATCAGAGGTGAGAGAGCTCATCCTTGTTTTACGCCAGAACGGGCAGTAAGCCACCGTTGAAACTTTTCGCGATGTATTATCCTACATTTGGCTGCCTTATATAGCCCACGAATGATATTCAAGAGCTTTAGAGGTATTCCATTACTGTTGTCGAACGCCTGTTTGTAATCCATCGTTCACAATTGTAATCTATAGCATATTTTTATTCCTTCAATTCAAGCCATTAAATTTGTAATATACGATACTTAGCGGACCTATTTCTGCTGGCGTTCTTCCAACGCATAAAAAATGTATCTGTTTAATCTCTAGATTTGAATTAATTTTATTTCAAATTATGTTCTAGATTTGGTTGGTCAGAACAACAAGATCTCTTATTCGATCGTATTGTACAACTCCTAGATTTGGATCATATGGCTCGTTTGGCGAATAAAGATCGGGGCCGTGAACCGGTTATGCGACGAGTAATTATCGACAAATCTGTATCTCGTTTACGTTTAACGCTCGCCTCCGTGTCTTGGGAAACCCGGTTAACGCAATGGTTACACAATCTGTTAATGGATAATTTACCACCAAGCTATATGGCAATTTATTTAGACATCTTACAGACCCTAAAATCCAAACTACCGACAATGGTCGATAAAATGATGTACGGTCGTCCGATTGGCGGTCCTGATACCGTACAACAAACGTTTAAAGATGTTTGGCAACCAGAGATTGCCCACAAGTGTCGAAAATTACCGGGAAATACAATTGTCTTAGCCATACCACCACCATCATTATTGATCGGTCCAATACGACGATTACAACATTGGTATAATTTATTTGCAACCATGGCTAATGTAATACCGGTAAAACCAAATATAAGTGCAGTCGTTTTACAGAAACAATCAATTCAATTGATTAGCGATCAAATTGTTGCACTCGCTCGTACCCGAATACAAGAAATTCGTAACGATAATCAGAATCGTAGCATTGTTATGGTTGGTTTTGGACCGGGTTCACCGTTGGCATTACAAGTGGCGCTTGTTGAGCAAGTTAGTTCAATTGTATGTATGGGTTTCTCATATAACACAATAATTGGAGTTCGTGGTGCTCCAGATGATCGAATTCTTGACATTACCACTCCCATATTATTTGTTTTGGGACAAAATTCAGCACGATCAAGGTAATAAGCTAGATATGTGTATTGTAAATAGTTCTTAATAATTATTTTTATTTTCTAGTCAAGAGGAAATTGAATCGTTACGGGAAAAAATGCAAGCACAGACATCGTTAGTTGTTGTGGGATGTGCTGATGATTATCTTCGCATAAGTAAAAGTAAGAGAAAAATAGAAGGAGTCACTCAACTAATGGTCGATAACATGATATTGGTAAAGTTTCTATTAAAATAAAGAAAATTGATTAGCAACTTAATTTTTCTTTCTTAATTTTTCAGGACGAGGTGGCTGAATTTTGTTCAACTTGTATAATAAATCCACCGGGTCCCCGAAAACCAACAATTTTAGGATCAAACATTGTAATTAATTCCGTACATCCACCCACTCGTCAAGTAACTGGGACGACAGCAAATAAAAAGCGGAAAGTGAGTGGGGAACTGATTGACAATGTAACTGGAAAACCAATAAAATCATCTAAACACTCGCTGCTAGATAATTCAGTAAAAGGTGGTAACGGTTTCGGTATCAAGAAGAAACTAGGGCGACCAAGAATAAGGGGAATAAATGATCATTCTCCGATACAATTAGCAAATGATGAATCTCTGGATGTTGCTGTTAAAAGTATTTTACCGGCCACCAATGATGACTATTTGGAAGATGATGAAATATCTACATTTGAAATTATCCACACAAACGATTCATCTCAATCGAAATTAAGTATTCGACCGATTAACCAGTCCGGTTTAGCGATGCCAATACAAAAGGAGGTTATGGTACCAGCCAATCAATTCGTACAAATTAAACCACCAATCGGCAATACACAAAAAGTATATACCCTTAAAACATCAACGTCTCACCAAACGAATCAACCATTGTACACGGTTCGTGCACAAAATTCAATGGAACAGCCGATTCGTACCAATAAAATAATAACTGTTCGTTCAACACCAGCCGGCACCCATTTACTACCGCACACAACGATATCACAATCAACATCTAGTCAACCGGTTATCTTAAATCCACCAAGTTATACGATTATTAAACCAAATATGGGACAAGCACTGCCAAAAATATTGAATAAATTCGGACAGCCATCGACATCAATTTCAAATGAAATAAACGCTTCGAATATCTTTGATATACCGATCGTTTTTGCAGATAAAGATGGTAACATCCAAGAAACGCCATCCCAACCAACTCAACTATCAAATCCACCGATAGTTTTATCATCGGCATTAAATACCGATCTAAATAAACCGAAAATATTATTAAATAATATCTTAAAACCGGCTACAAGTACGCCGAATAAAGTGGTGTTTATCAATCGTAATCAAATGAAACCTGTTACTAATCTTCTCACAAAAATACCACCACTCAAATATCCACGAGTTGGTTTGACTAGCATACCCAACACCGTACAAATACCACAAATGACAACAATGCCAACCGAAATAAAAATGGTAAGCGCTAAACCGAATATTATATCCAACCAGAAAATCGAATTATTCAATAAGAATATTGTAAAAACGCCAGCGAATCGACCAATCCTGATAAACGTCGATTCTGATAAGACAACGGTTAAGAATATAATAAAAATCAGTGATGCTCAAATCAAATCGAATAACATTGTAATTAAACCCAATAGTGGACGACCTATACCGATTTTACGGTCGGGTATTTTAAATCGAAATTTAACGGTGCGAAAGGTTAATATAATATCGCAAGCGGTCAAACCAAGAAATGAATCAGGAAGTGAACCAACGATGTTAAGGAATGACAAGGTTGAAGACCAGGAATCGGAAGAATAATATGATTTTAAGAATAAATTATGTATAAATGTCACTTTCTGTTTTATTTTTTATTATTTCTTTTAAATTTAATTAAAAATAATAAAAAGAAAATTTCGATTGTACATTACATTTGGATAATAAAATAATTTTTAAAATGTTAGCTTTAAACCTAATTTAATTTTTAGACTATAATGTAGATAAGAAATTATAGAAGTAGTATATTATGCAATAGTAAAAAGTTTCAAATTCGTGACTTTTTAATTAAATTATTCTGTAAGTAGGGTAGTATTTCAAGATGATGTAAATATAATCAGTGCTCCCCATATTGAATTTCAATAAATCCTCATTGATTTTGTATGTGTAAAGAGAAAGAATACAGTAGTAACTTGACGTTCGCGGAGTTCGGTTGCAAGAACAACCGCGAATAACTTTTTTCTCTTAACATCGAACTTTGAAAGCTATATCTGGTCGAATTTTGCAAATTTTAGTGCCAAATGAAAGATTGAACATATCTTGTAATTTGCGCTTGTTTAGTTGGTAATAATCTTCAGATAATACTTCAGATGTAATCAAAAATTACGAGCCTATAACTCGTGATATTCGAATATCGAAAACCATAGGCTGCTTGAATATCCAATCAGTATTCGGTAATTTTTAACTCACCTTATCATTAACAGGAAGAACTGATTATTTAAACATTTTCAAGACTAGATCTGAAATTTATTTTCATGTAAATTTCATTCTATAAACGTGAATATTCAAATCCGCGAATGTTGAGGGAGACTGTTTATTACATTTAGGTTGTATATAAATAGCGTTAGTGCATAAGAAGCATCATCATTATAATAATAATCACAAATTGTTATAATTTGTTATATGACAATTTGTATGGATAGATTCCGCTTTTAGTAAGACCCTATTAAAGAAGTGAATAAAGAAATATTAATCTGACGAATATAGTAAACTCAGTAAACTACATCTACTACATCACACTAATCGACAGAATTTTACGCATTGAGACTAATGAATTTTTAAACAGTGCTTTCGGAAAAGTATATTACAAGTATATATATCGTTGATTACAAGATAGGAGAAAACCCAAAATCTTTTACAATATTTTCTAATGGACACTAAATTCATCAATACTACTAAATTATGGCATATTATTCATACTATACACTGAGTACTGACAATTATTTTTGAATTAAATCTAATGTCGTTTTCGGTCTCAATCACCACACACTTTTTGTTGTACTATTAGGACATTATAATCTAGATATGCAGCTGTGAGTTTGAAATCTTCAAGTCAAAGTATTTTAAGATTATTTCTATAAGAGCGATTTGCTGGAATCATAACAGAATATGGATCTGTCTATTTTATCGTCTAACGGATTTGGCCAAATTCGGAAATCATTTCTAAAGAATTGTTTTAATAATGTACAAGTCTACTAATACATAATACATACGAATAATACAATTAATTAAGGGAATTTAGATGGGGATTGAGAGAATAATTTAAATTTCCTAAAGCTATACATAATTATTTAAAAAATTAGTTTAATTAAAAACTATATCAATAAACGTAAATATGTCGAATGATCTCTAATGTCGAATTCGATTGCACTTCAGTGAAGTTCACTTTCTATGTGCATCTCTTTCTATCTAATGATAAATTGGAACACATTAGTGAAAGGTGTACTTCACTGAAGTCCAATCGAATTCGACATAAATAAGAATTCCAAACCACGGCACAAAGGCGTACAACCAATTGTGTAGTAAAAGGAAGTAAAAACACGGCGATACTACAGGAAGCAAATCCTCCCAATCTTGACAAGTGAAAATATGAAGAGAATTTCTCGGGCAAATTAAAATGTGTATTCTGTTAATCTTATAGCATGTATAAGCAATTATCTTTATTCCACAACCAATCAGAAATTTATTTGCACCAACCAATTTATTTTCCTATGAAATTTAAATTCAACATAGCAGCTCCACTAATGTGAAATATGAAAATCCTTCACATTTTGACTTGACAATACCAATGTTTCAACGTCAGTATTTATCGAATATTTGGGCTCTATCAGATAATCATCTTAAATTTCGTCAGTATTTTGGTCGTAGCATCAACTGTCATTAGAAATAAAATGTATCTAAAGCACGCCCATAATTATTATCTATTCAATATAAATATTAATTCTATATTGGATTGTTTATAATGAATTGCCTTACTACTTATCGGAATAGAATTCAAACAGAATGTTCTCCAATAGAAAAAAAACTACCAATGAACCATTTAGTGTTATCCGTGTATTCAGATCTAGTCGACTTATCAACATTATAAATTATTTATATTAATGTAAATAAATGCTAATAAGTCTTCTAAAAATTAATGACATCAATTCATTGTAGCCATTAAAATTAAATTATAAATTTTCACTTCATGCTACAATTCAATAATATAAAAAATATTGATTGGTGCTAAAACAAAATCACAACCAATCCCAATAAATCATTTTTTAACTGCCAATTTGCAAAAACTCAAATATTAATAATAATTTACTGTGAAAGCGATATAAAATAAATGTTTATGGTTAATATTAAATAGAATTAAACCATAAAGATAATAATAATTATTTTCCAATTCTTAATCCCTACTTTATTAACAAATTTCTCTTAACATGGTTATCTGGTTTAATTTTTGCTAATTAGCATTTTAAATTCAATTAAATTAAAGTCAAATTGTATATAGAATATCGCGTTTACAGACGGCAACCACAGTTGCTGTTTGCATTAGCTCGTTGCTGTGTTTTAAGTCCCCGTAGTGCGGCATCCCCATACTGTATACCACTTCCAATACGTTCGGGATCCAATTCACCAGTTTCAATTTTAGCCAATATCGTCTTTGAACATTTTAAAAATGCTTCTTCAACATTTTCACCTGTTTTAGCACTAGTTTCCAAGAAAATTAAATCTATAATGGAAAATATTTTTAGAATTATATAATTTAAAGGACCGTTACATTACGATAACAAGGAAAACTAGGATATGATTTTAAAATTAAAATATTAAAGTTTTGTGTTCTAGAACTTACAGAGCTAGAATAAGAGACAAATTAAAAACGCGTCGGAACTTTTCTTATTACCCAAATAAGTACCGGAATTATAATAGGCTTGAACAGCTGGGAATTAATAGATTTATAACGTCTCTTCAGTTGAACTGAAAATTAAACTCAAACGAATATTTGAGATTAATTTGACTAGTTTGGGAAAATCATCAAAGGATTGGAAACCGGCTACTTACCCAAGTAGTGTATGAAAATAATATATGATTAAAAGTGTAGTAATACAAATACCAACCATGCTCTTGAGCAAAATTGCTCGCTTCCAAAAATGTTATTTGTCGTGCTTCTTCCAAATCTTTTTTGTTACCAACCAAAAGGATAACGATGTTTTGGCTGGCCAATGTGCGGGCATCATTCAACCAGTTGGCCAACGAATTAAATGATTCACGGCTAGTTGAATCATATACTAGTAATGCACCAGCCGCACCGCGATAATAGGATCGGGTAACGGAACGAAAACGTTCCTGTCCAGCCGTATCCCATATTTGTAATTTTACCGATTTTCCACCGACGTTAACAATTCGCGAACCAAATTCAACACCAATCGTATGATGACTTTTATCTTTAACTAAAATTAGAATTATCAATAAACAAAAATTTCGAAATTTATCGCCGCAAGTAATAATCGTCAACTTACATTTATTTTCCATGAAATGATGCAATAAACAACTTTTGCCACTTCCAGCACTTCCAATTATTAAGAATTTGAAAAGATAATCTATCAATCAATAAATATGCTAATTAATTAAGTTCAGATAATTGTAGAATGTGGGGAAAATATAAAATTCAAATGTTTCACTTTTACAACATTCTGTCTGTACATACCATAAGATTCAGACATTTTCTTTTCTGGAATTCAACCTTTTTCGTTAATCCTGTCCGTTAAATAATAATTAAAAAATAATTTCTAGATTACCATAAGTACTGCTTATTAGTTATTTCTTTTTATTGTTATAATATTTTTAAGTATGAATGATTATAATTTTGCTTTCGTTTACGTTTTGGTTTGTACCACCAACAAAGACGTAATAACAAATAGAACAAAAATAATTTTTTTCTTGTATTTTTGACAGTACCGATAAAGGTCTCCAAAAGTAAACTTGGCTGGATATCGATGGCCCTGAGAATAGAGAGCATTTAAGAGGAACGGCTGATTTCACTAAAAATCGTGTCTTTTTCTCAGCAAATTATCTCC
>JANTOP010031360.1:0-11690 GCA_027564815.1 Symmerus nobilis | reverse complement strand
AGGTGAATAAAATTTGGTTGAGTAAATACATTGAATATAACGACAAATTACGTTGAAAAGATGTGCACAAAATCCGGACACTGAAAAGCTCTTGATATTATTCGTGGGCTATATATAAGGAAGCCAAATGGAGGATAACCTCCGTGGAAAGTTTCGACAGTGGTTAACTCTCCGTTTTGGCGTAAAACAAGGATGTGTTGTTTGTCTCATCTCTGTTATTTCTACTTGAACTCGACTGGGTTTTGAAGACGGTGGTAAGACCTTGAAGACTCCTATTCAGTAAAGTTTCACCCATAATATCGGTGCCAATTATATAGAACTCCGAAACATCTTGAAAATAAGATAAAATCAATTTATAGACACCAACCTTTAATATAAATTAGGTAATGATTAGTGTTTCACCGAGGCTACCAGGCATCCTCGCCTCGAGGCGAGGCCGAGTCGAGTATTGGAATTTCATTCCTCGCTCCCACAATCCCGAAATTCTCGCTTGGCCGAGCCGAGGCATTGATTTTTTACTTAATACGCCTGCTTTTATCATTATTCGAACGTATTTTATCCATTCACAGAATGATTAGATTTTTATTATAGGTAGACAGAATTAAAATACATCAAATATTACTGTGATATTTAGAATAATATAGAATTTGTCAAAACAATGTATATTGTCTGCCTTTCATTCCACCTACCCGATTTTCTATTGATAAGAACCGCTTATGATAGCTTCGTTACCCAAAACTACTATTCCTTATATTGAGTTCCATTTTAAAGGAAATTTGGATGAACTTTGCGATTACACTACTGTGATCAACTAATATCATGGATTTGTTTATAAAATTAAAAAGTTTTATTTATTCTTCTAAATCAATTTCATCGCCTTCAAAGTACTCCCGTTTTTTCCAATCCTCGAAACGGTTAGAAAGGTCCTTTCTCGGGATAACTTCCAACCTTCTTCGATTCCACTTTTATCTCCTCAATCAAGTAAAAGCGGTATCCCGGAAGAAGTCTTTTGAGTTTATTGAACATCCAGAAGTCACACGGTGCTAGATCAGGCGAATACGATGGTTTGGGAACCACATTGGTCGAGTTTTTGGAGAAATGGTCTCGAAAGCTAATGCAGTGTGGGATGGTGTACTATCGTGGTGCAAAAACCAAGAGTTATTTGCCCATAATTCTGGCCTCTTGAGGCGAATATTTTCACAGCGGAAGAAATTATTAATTCACAACGCCGCGATATCTGAAGAAAACTGTTAGCGTAACCTTGATTTTTGTTCGAGTTGGCTAACCTTTTGCACGATAATTCGCTCGATAAGTGGGTTGTTTGCGGGTCACATGCATAGATCCAAGTCTCATCTCCCGTAATGATGCATTTCATGATATCCTAGTAGTCAGATCAGAAATCATTGTTTCGCAGATGTTAACGCGATGCTATTTTTCCAAAAATTCAGCTGTTTTAAGAACCAATCGAGATTTAACGCGTTTGAGGCACAAAACATATTTTAAAATGGTTTGGGTTTAATCAAATGAAATGCCCACGGCATCGGCAAAGTCCCTAATTGCCTAATTGTCGGCCTAAATAGCCGATTTTCTAGCACCAAATCTTCGATTTTCATGCGAGGCTCTCAGCGGTAGTTAATTGTCGTCTTCAACTTCAACTTCAGCCTTCTTTGAACTCTTTGTACCACTTGTAAACATTTTGTTGTGACATAGCCTGATCACTAAAGGTCTTCTGCCACATCTTCAACATTTCCGCGGGAGAATATTCATTCCGTAAACAAAATGTAAACTCTTTGCTTAACAAAATCAGACATGGTAAAAATCGAAAAGTAACTTTTGTATGTTTACAAAAACACGTGTAACTCTGAAGCAATTAAATAAATTGCATGAAATTGTGCACAGATGTCAAAGACAGTACTATCAACCACCAAAAAATGAAATGATATCATAGTCCCCGCTAAGTTTAAACGAAAAAATCACCTTCTTAGTTGGTCACAGTAGTATATGATTAATTATAATTATTTTCTAACGGTTCATCGTTAATAAATAATATGAAGAATATTATGTTCAAAACGCTAAAGCATCCCTAAAGAAACTTTAAATTCCTATTAATTACGAGTTTAATAAATAGAAAAAAATATTTGATCAACATTCACTCAACCGGAACCATAAAAATGTGAATAGATCTGCATTCACCTGAAAAAATGTTGTTTAAAATGTGTACATTGGGAAAAGAAAAGTTATATACCTAAATCTCGTTCAAGAGCTCCTTTTCATTGAATCATTTTTATTCATTTTACTTACCCAACATATAGTAATAATCATACAAAGTTATGGAAAAGTATTGTTTTAGTGTAAAAATTCGAGAACTAGATTTCGTAAGTTTTACAAGGTGTAATTACGTAAGTTGAGAATATCAATCAATATCAGCAGAGGTGGGGGCAAACAGGTACTACATTTTCTCGGTTCTATCATTGCCAGAAATAAGATTTAAATATTACAACTCTTGTTGGTGTCATATATATGAAGTATTTAGTCACTTCTATTATTACCATTATCGTTATCAATTAATTTCTTAAGTAATTTCTTATGCTTCATATAGTACCTGTTCCGAAGAACTCAATTCCTCAATTACTCGTATGTATAATGAGCAAACACTGCTTTCGATACAAGAAAAAACTTCCACTCCTCTCTTAAAATATGGAACATGCTTTTTGGGAATAAAAAACTAACTTGAAAAACGTATTGAACTTTTAAATTGAATTATAACTTTTAAACTATACTCCTATTAGTTATGTTTAGTGGTTGTCAATGTTGTGCCGGAGTGTAGCGGATATTCATAAAGAAGTTATATTATATTCTATATAAACAGATATAGGCTTTCGCTTTCCTTTAGACGGGACCTGCGGTATACTTCAGCGCAAAAGTAGATCTATCTTCTAAATTGGAAACAGGGATTATTCGACTTAAGTGCAGAAATTTGTGGTGGGCCCAATAAATTTAATTATTAAATATTGTAATTAAATTAAATTATGAAAAGCAAATTATTTATATATTATTTCAATTTAATAAAAATATATGTGACAAGGGTAGTGCCTTATAAATATCAGGCCCGTCATTGCAGAACTCATCGTATCGCAGAATTCAATGCATCGCATTATTATGTATCTTAAGTCTAACCATACGTTATTGCTATCACAGGGTAATCTCGTGTTTTTCACATATCTGCCGATATTAAATTAAATACTACAAGCGTTCCGTATTTTAGTATATTTCTCGCAATATCCGACCTTTAACAAAATATTAAACTTTAGTAATCAGCCGATCGGTTTTGTCCAGAGATATCGACAAAATTTTACTCAACCTTTCAGTAATGATATCAATAACAGATATCCCCGTATTCTTACTAGTTAGGTACTATAAAATATCAAAAATAACATGAATCTACGAATTAAACTCTCATGTTATTTTACTATGATTATGTAAATCAGGGATGCACACATTAAATAACATTAGGGGTAAGATAATATATTTTTAAATTGTTCCTGGTTTTTAGTTTGTTTTGCCATTGTTCTTTAAGCCATAAAATGGAAAAGCCAAAAATTAATTTTATATTTTCTCTATTCTCGTTAAATTCGTATAATAGTTTTATTTTTCAAAGTTACAAATATATTGTTCCTTAAATTCTTAAATGAAAAAGCTATTAAATTTTTAATGATTTGTTTTTATGATCTTCTTGAGGTTTTCTCTAATTTTCATGGCAATTTTATGAAGGGGTATGAAAATACCCTATGTATTAGGCGCTGGGCACCCCTGCTGTAAATACTCACTAGCTACGTTTATGTCGAGTGAAAATGATAGATAAAACTGATACCGTATTGTAGAAATTCTACGTCTACAACGATTTATACCGATGAGTTCAAATAAAGTTTGATCCTTTGTTTCACGAACAGTTATATCTTTCGTTTCACTATGATGAATGATACTGAAATTAAATTCTTCATCTGTTTAAACCATGTAGAATTTGTTTAATTTGATATCAAATTAATTCTAATTGTACATACATAAAAACAGAATCGAACTGATGCTCAATAACAAATTCTGCATGTGTTTTTTCCGTCGATAATGTAGTGTAATGCGGCATAAATCTGTCGGCATAAACGTAACTACTGTGCTAAGTAATTTTTAGAGTTTATATCAACAAGTTACTGGCGTTGTGTAAATGGACCTTAAGGGACATGATGTTTTTTAATTATATGGCTATATTAATTTAATTATGGCTTGATGGAAGCCAAGTAGGAATATAAGTTGGTTGTACAGTTTATTTGTAATAAAATATGGGGTAAATTGTTGGATATTTTTTTTTCTAATTTAAAAAAAAAGAATTATAAATAAAAACTTGAAAATTTCTCAATGATATCATGGATACTGATAGTATGACTAGACAAATAATTACATATATATATTTCATTGTACTTGCCCACAAATGTAGCTGCAGTTATATATTAGTAGGAGCAGTACATACATGGCTTGGATTTAACACTTCCGGATTCGGATAGCATATCTGAAACTCATCGGAGTACTATCAAATATTTAACAATCGGCTCCGGTAGGAGATGTTGGAAAATTGTAGGAATTATTCGTAGTTCGTAGGAAAAATTTCATAAACTTCCATGGGTAACGGCATAAATTTCTATAGAAAGTGTAATTCTTGGAAATTTTCAGAAATAGCCTTCTGACGTCGTAAATTGTTTATTAATGGCAAATGTAAAATGGTTAGGGTTATGAACAAGTTGTATAATTTTCTGGCCTCTAGCGAAAGTGAAATAAATGAACAGAATTAGAATAAAGAATCTGTACATGAGTAACAAAATGAAATCAGCGGAATGCCAAGTGGAACGCCAGTATAAGATGTAAAAATCTTATTGACAAATGCGTATGAGCAGAACTGAACCGGCTACGGTCAAGTGCCGTAACGCCGCAGAACAACATAGCGATGCACCATATTATAATCCGGGACTGTAATTGTTTAACTTCCATGAAAATTGTAGGCATATACAACACAATAGTATTCAAAGATGAGTCAAGTAGTTGTACTCATAATTTGTATATAAACATTTTTATTCAAACATTATGTATTTTACAAGTAATGAACAAGTACCTATATAAATTATGATAATTAATAAGGAATAAAATTTAAAGGGCGGAAAATGTAAAGTTGTTTCTGATTACTATTTATTGCAAATATAATAGACATTCTATTCAAATATTAAAAAAATTTGTATTTTAAGAGGTTTTTGTAATACGTAGACTAGCCGGAATTCCTATCAAAAAATAACCATAGTAACTTCAGTTCAGTTGTACATCATTAAGTTTTAACATTTTGCAATAATATTTCATTATAAATATTTACTAAAATCTTAATGGGTTGCCTACCGAGAAGAATCGCCGGGGTTCCGAAATTGAGATGCATCAGGCGCTTTGATGAATTTTGCAGATATATTTCAACGTTTATTTAAATTACTAGCTGGAGTTAGTACGTTTAAAAATTTTCACTGAAATTTATTTCACTTTCCATCACTCTCTCTCTCTCTCTCTCTCTCTCTCTCTGATCTTGGGCCGCTCTAATCGAGGTTCAAACAGCGTCTAAAGTTAAATATATATCTTCCAGGGCTATATAGATATCATGTTCCAAAAAGGAGATAGAAATGTTTTAATTTTTCAAATTCAGTGCAAAATGCAGTCTTTGCCAAGGGAATTTTTACTATTTTTTCCTAATGTGAAATAAAGTTTATGTATTTTTGAACCTAATTCAAGGAAAATCTCAAAATCATAAAATTGTAAGATATCTCATTTTTCCAATATGTGAGCGATATACGCAAACACTTCTTTCAGAACGATTTTTTGAGATTTTACCTTTCCCAACACTAATTGGTTCCCAGTACTGGTTTTTTACAGATACTCCTCGATATACCAAACAACATCGCCTACACTACACACAGAAAAATCGACCGGTGCGACTTCCACTTATATCCATATGGATATTATTTTCTTATCCCATAGTTGCAAATAAACACCCAAATAGCCGATAAAATTATATTTTATCCATTCGAACATTTTGCCTTGTATTAACCACCATTCGGAGTTAATTCAGGAAATATCTTTATAGGTGTTTAAAATGTTATCCGAAAAAAGTAAACGTTTAACATATTTACTCTTGTCACAAAATAACACCGAGCGGATAAAATTATTAACATATTTCAGGGTTTTTGTCAGCGTATATTATTTTCCTTGCCTATAAAGCCCAATAAAGTTTAATAAATGTTTTATACAGTCGTTTTATATCTCACCATGGCCCAGAGGCAACGTCGCAGCTTTTAAAAGAGGGAGGTTATGGGTTCGATCCGTGGTAGCCAGGAATTATTATCTTAACAAAAAAAGGATTTTCGATCGCCGCAGTTGTCGAATACTCCTGATACAAAAAAATGATAAGAATATGAATTGTAGGTAATTTTCTCGACGCTATTTCAGTCTTGGGTCACTTTTGCGTATAAAGCTTAATTTGCAAGTTATAATCCAAGAACCAAAATTTGCAATGGTTTTTTGGCGATTTCTCATATTTGCCGATAAACATTTTGTTGGACAACTTCAGATTCGTGTTCAGCACCCCAAAAAACATAAAGTAAGCCACTAAAAACAATTAACACCAGCAGGGCCGCCGAAAGGGGGGTGGGAATGGGGGGAATCCCCTCGGGCCCGGGTTTCCATAGGGGCCCGGAAATTGTCATATTCCTCTGCTTAAATATTAGAAAATGTTTCTGATCAAAAAAAGACTACAATAAACTGGAAGTGGATGTACATTTTACAGCTTTGTAGCATAGTCGACTCCTTCTAATTTAATAAATTATTAAATTATTTACAAAAGTCGAAAATTCGCAAATGCTCCCACTTAAGAAATCAGCATGTTATTTTTATCGGATCATATTTTACTGTATCTCTAACCTCTTATGTCTTGTATATGGGCCCGTAAGTTTTCAGTCCCGGGCCAAATTTCCTCTCCACGGCCCTGAACACCAGTGGCTGAATTCTGTTGGTTTTCTCTACATTTTTGTAACTCTATAACACAGACAATAAGTTCGCAAACTTCTCTATCAACAGTAAAATTTCAAATTTAATTTTAAACCGTTTTATCTTACATGTAACATTTGGCAGCTAATAATAACATAACATAACTACTATTATTTTTCATTTTGCTTCTCTCGACAATTTATCCCAGCACCTTTCTGTATGGGGAGAAACAATTAAAGAAATGCCGAGTTAACAACGACATGTAAAATTTATTTACTGCTGTACCGACTAATTTTGCGGTATCTAAAATGACAGAGTGGTGAATAAAATATATAGAGCCCGTAGTGTCAAAGAGATATAGACGAAAATGTAGAGAAAACCGTCAGAATCTAGGCCCAGAACTTCCCGCTTAAAATAACAATTTTACTAGACTATTGACCAATTAACAATTATTTATTTATTTATTCATAATTTTTTTTTATTGAATTTAAAATTTTCAATGTTTTTTTGTAAAATGTCCGGTCAAGAATGTGTTATAATATCGACGACGATCTAGCAAAACAGCGAAAACGCCAAAATTTCAAAATCGACATTCATCGTTTTGATGCATAACCATTACATGGTAATTCACTTAAAAGCAAAATCTCGGATTTTGAGATTTTAGCGTTTTTGTCGTTTTGCCAGATCGACGATAATATCGTTTGAGGAATTATTGAAGAAAAATTAATTTTATTATTATTTAGGTGCCGAATTTTAAATTTTAAACTTAATTCTAAATTAGTAGGAAATTAATTTTGAAGAGAATTTAATGATCGCAGACTTATACAGGGTGTTTCACAGACCATCCTCACCCTATTTCACTTTTGAGCAGTCGCAGGAGGTATTTCGAGAGGGGGGCTTGAAAAATAAATTAATGGGTTGTCAAAGATGAACACATGAGCTTTTGAAATTATTCTATGGGGCAATTTTTCACTGATAACGACTTATGGCCATTTAAAAATTATAATTGGAAGTTGAAATGCCAATTTTTATAAATTGTCCTATCGAAGAATTTCAATAGCTATTATATTCGTCTTAAAAACCCAATCCAAACGGGCTATCACTCGACGCCACATACTACTTTAAATTTTCAGCCCCCTTCTCCTCCTTAAAATTTTTATGGGCTCCACTGTATTCGTAACTGTAAGTCGGATGGGGAAACAAAAAATACGTATTGAATATTTTTTCAACCCTATAAATTTTGATACTTATCAAAATCGAAACGGGTCTCTAGAATAGAAGGTGTATAACTTCTTCATTAAATTTTCCTAATTTTACAGGGACGATACCATAAAACAGTTTAATTACATTTTTCGGACAATTAGTATTCCAATGAATTGATTCGGATACATAATTGCGGAAAGGCAATTCGGGGAAAATTTTGTTCACAATTAACGCTATGGACGCTTATTGGCTCATTATGGGGTGGGTTTTGAGAATGGGGAACCCAATTCTCCTAAAGGGTAATTAATATATAGCACATATATCCCTTACCCTTACTTAAACCTCTTCGTGGCGTAATGGGTAGTGTACCCGCTTTTGAAAAGGGAGGTTGCAGGTTCGAAACCAGCACTGGGAGTTTTTTAGTCGATAGCGATTCGACTCGATCCAAAATTCATACATATTTTTATCTGCGCAGTGTATTTTCGAGTCGAGGCGAATCGTAATCGACTAAAAAACTCCCAGTGCAGGTATCATCACAAATTATTATCTCAAAAATGTGTGATCGTCACAATGATCGAATTTGAAACCGCGTCATATCGGATGGTGACGTAAAGCTGGCGGACTCCTGCATAAGAATATAAGTATTCTTATATGGAGACTCCTTGTGTATTGGGGGTATCATCAAAAACAATACACAATTCATTGCTATTAATATGTAATTGGTCAACAGCAATGGATAAAATGATCAAAATTAAGAAATAACAAATAATACGATTTAGCGCTAGAGTGACTACCTAGCCTCGTTAATAATCGAAATAAGTCACCGAAACTTCCATATGGAAGCGCCTATACTCCCTAGAGGAGTGATGGTAAAAGATGATGATAGATCCCTTACGAGCGACGTACAGATTTCTCTACATCTCAACTATATATACTTAAATCTTGCAAAATGCCATATTAGCACATTGTAAAATAGTGTAGGTAATAACATTTTCGTCGTTTGACCTATTTCATTATCTATCTAGTGAAGAAAATTAAAACAATTAGTTTAATTTTTTTAAATTAATCTTTCAGCATATTCAGTTCCTATAGTCTACTGAAAACGTGTAATTATAAAACTATAGTTCTATAGATAGATAGAATAAAGTTCTAATAAATACTTCGAATATCAGAATAAGTAGATTCAATTAAGCTCATCATAGCCAATATGTGTATAAATAGTGTAATTTCACAACCACTTATTATGACATATAATTAGAAATATATAGGTCGATAAATACGTGAAAAATGTATTAGATATATAGTGAAATATAATATTTGGAGATATACCTACATTTTCTCATCATTCTCATCAAAGACATTTTTAATATAATATGATACGAAATACTAAACATAAATAATAAACCAGATTAGAGCATAATAGCTTTATAAAATCAAACAATCATTAATTTCCAAATCTAAACCGCTAACTGTTATTATACAATTTTATATTAGCCACCCCCTTTTATTTATTTATGTACAATGTGCCAAATTAGTATGTTGATAACCGAAATGCACTTCCCTTGTAAAAGCATCCATTACATTTTATCAATTGGTCTTAAATTAACTGTAAAAAACTGTTACACAACCAATTCAAAACCACCCCCAATAAATAAAAATAGTATATATACTTGTTAATATTATTATGCATAATAACGCAAATAATAATAATAATACAAAAATCAACAGTAGTCGAAATTTCAAAACAAATTGCAAACATCCCCTAATTTGTTATTCCTTTAATTCGAAATAATCTGCATTATAATGAAATAATGCCTTAAGCCTTGTATATGCCAACACCCTACAATTTCCGAATCAAAATATAGGTGTTTTTGATGTTTAGAGGTGCAGTATAAGTTAAGAGTTACATTCAAGAATGAAATATATATATATAATAAAAGAAAATGTTTACGTGTAGCGTACTTGAATACTATGTGGGACTTTGGTTATTCTGGTCCAAAAAACAAATTTATAGTAATAAATTGAAGGATTTAGAAAATTGTCACAAAGTCTTATTATTTAGAGCATTTGTTTAACTCGTTAACTAAAAAACTCAATGTATGGTTTCCTCATGAACTTAAAGAAATTCACGGGGTCAGTACCCAATCTTTTTTTCGAAAACTGCAAATTCTTGTAGTAAATATACGTAGAAATGGTATAGAAACAGTGCCGGTCTTAGCCTTCTTGGCGCCCTCGGGCATAGTACCTACTTCAGGGCGCCCCTATTGAATTGAAAATGTGACTGTTACTAAACGAAACTTCGGCTCGGGCGTGCCTTTAGCGCCCCAACCAGCCTGGCGCCCTCGGGCGGTGCCCGACCTCGCGCTTTCCTGCACATGAAAGAATAATATTATCGTCGGTATACTTCCAGAAGGCACTAAGTCAGTTTTTTCCAATTTTGAATCAATTAATGAATCAACTCTATGCTATTAAAGTCTCATAACTAGGAAGAGGATAGTTTCAAAGATATAGATATGACAAGATTGCATTAAGTCATTTTTCCCATATGTTTTAGAGATCTTGATAACTTTAAAAATCGATTTACTCAAAACTACATTTTTTGACTTAGTGCCTTCTGGCTGTATACGGACGTTATGTATCTTAATATTATTATTATTAAACCACCCAATAGTAAAGTACACATTTCACTATCGCATAATACGAAATTATGTTTTAATACATTTATACCATTTGTACTGCTAATATTCATATCATTGCATTAATTTGGCGAATTCATGGCAGTCGTATTTATATATTGAATAGAATACGTAACCGTCCTTGAGAAAACCCACCTAGTGTAAAACAACGGGGTTTGAATTAAAAACGGTTTCAGATACTCGAAAGCGAGCTCGAAAGTATGTAAAAAGTAGAGTATGTTAGAAAATTAAGTTGATTTCGCACACTAGGTGGGTTTTCTCGTGGACGGTCACATGTGGGTAACATTTTTCGTAGAATATACCGAGTTGAGATGGATATTAAACGTTAAATAGTCAGAAAAAATAGTCACTTCTAGGCTTCAATTTGACTTCAACGGTCGATTTGATGTGCTTTTCACATATAATACATAACATCCATTTGATTTTTTTTACAAGGAAAAAATGGTTTGTTCATGGCATTAATCCCTAAATAAAATTCTTAGCAGAGCAAATAGAAAATCTGTCTGTGAGGATAGTTTCAAGTGATCTAAATTAGTAACAAACTGTATAGGAGTAATTGAATATAATTTAGTCAATTTAGTCTGTTCAGCATATGTGATCGTGACAGGGAAAAGGGCCCTTATCTTCACCAACCACTTTTTTCAGGAGGGGCAAAAATGTGAGTTTGGGTCCAATTTTGATGTTTTTAGATTAACGTTGATAACCCTACTCTGGGATCTAATCTTA
>JANTOP010031349.1:0-11691 GCA_027564815.1 Symmerus nobilis | reverse complement strand
AAAAAGTTTTGATGCCAATTTCTAAGTAAATCATTAGTACATTATGTTTAGAATTTGATTTGATTGTAGATAAAATTCAAATTAGATTCCACTAGGTGGGGCAACGCATAGTTCTTAAATGTGACTTCTTGCACAAAGTAACCCCCGGTGCACAAAGTTACTCCTTTCGACGGTGCCATAAAAATTTCAGTTGGATTGGTGCAACAGTTTTTTTTAGGATGCACGGTCGAAAAACATAGTTTTGAGAAAAACGCGATTTACTTTTATTTTCTCGACAGTAATATATGAAGACCCTTCTATTACTTCGCATTTTTCGTCCTGTTCTCGAACTTTCTGACCAAAATTATAGTTTCTATATTAATTTTAAAGAAAAGATTGGGAACTGACCCCTTAAATACTTTTGCAAGAAGAATAATATTCCATGAGGAGCCATATAATTATTATATAGTTTTATTGATAAGTTATTTAATGATAAAAGTTTATTTAAAGTTCAATTCCTTTATTATAATATTTCATGAAATATTATTCTAACTTGCAAAAACATTTACAAACTTTGAAGTCTCTGTACAAATATCTACTACTATCTACTACTTTATCTACTTTGTGATATTAGTTAGCCGACTTATTGAATATACTTTCAAAGCGAATGACAATTGTTGTATAGGTACATCATGAATCGTGAATGTTTCATTCTGAGAATAGAGAGTACCAAGAATAGCAACAAAGTGAGAGAGATAAAAAATGACGTTTAATTTATGTGGTACTGAATCCTCTCCAAACGTGTCCGGCTTCCATTAATATATTCTCCGGAAATACATATAATATATATATATATGCCACTTTTTTTGAATTTTGAATGCCACATTTAAATCTCTTTTGGAATCTTTTATATTCACATACATACAGACTAAATGGTACGTACTTACTACATACATACAGACTACATGCTTTTCTATATATTGAATGTACAAATAAGTTTTGAGGGTTTTTTTTTTTGTAAATTTGAAGGTTTATTCAGAAAAATTGGTACAATGTATTTTATTCAAAGTATTGTCCATCGTTTTCCCCATCTTTCAGGCAGCATACGGATTCCGCGTTTAAAAATTCCTCGTCTTTTGAGGCGATCCAGGAAATCGACCCAATTTTTGGCTTCTTCGTAAGCACTGATGTGCTACTCGGTCGGGTCATGAGTCATCGACCGGAACAAGTGGTAGTCGGAAGATGCAATGTCTGATGAATACAGCGGGTGGGGTAGGACATCCCATTGACGCGCCTCCAATGTTTCCTTGACGATTTTTGCAACATGTGGCTCACATGTTACTTACATGTTTTTATTGATTTACTCACATGTTCCCCATATGCTTCACACAGCAATCGATGTCCATCAGCTGAAAGCAGCACATTCTTCAAATAAAAATAAAAATGGAGCGCTTCCTGCAAATTGTGTGTTTTTGGCACAAAGGTTTAGAGCACAAAAAAAGTACGTTGTTTAATGTTTACACTCAGCGAAATGACACATACTGATTCTTAGAAGGAAATTATGACGCATTATGAATATATTAGTTACAAGATAATCCGATGTGATTTAATACTAGTTACGCCATAATTTGTAAATCCCTCAAAACTTTCTTGAACACCCAATAATTCATTTACGATGCCCCTATATCTTTCATTATATTATATAAGTATAAATAATCTCTAGATCTTTTTTCTCTTCAACAGCGCTGAAATCGCCAAACATTTAAAATCGGACAGCTTCGGTTTAATATTCGGCATCAATACACTAATGGCCTTGCTTCTACAGACGCTATTAACAATTATATGTGTATCTGATTTATTTGGTTGGTCGTTGAATATATTCCAACAATTTGAAATCTACGCCACGTATTTTATAATATTAGCCGCAATTTTTGCATTGCTGACTGGATGGGATGCCCTAATGGAAAGGGGAAAAGTTATCGACGATCAAGATGAGATGACTATTGATTAATAATTGAAACAAAATGTCGTATAGGTATTTTTCAAGAAAAGTACAAATCAGTGAATTTTAGAATCTCATTCGGGTTAGTTTAGGATTATGAGTTTTAATACCTGTAGTTGACATCAGATATGACTAGTTTCTGGAATGCTTGTTAATTATAAGGGTAAACAATTTAGTTCTAAAGCATTGATTAGACGATTTTATTCATTATTATTTTTCCTCCCATTCCCTCCCAATTTTATTCATTTTGGCAACACGTGTAGGCAAAGCTGGACAGAAAAACGTTTATCCGTTAATCGTTAATTAACGAAGTTAACGTAATGGTTAACTTATTAAATTTTAAGTTAATTGAAAAAACTGTTAACGGTCTTATTAACTTCCGTTAAATTCAATTTTGGCCACCTTTGCGTGTAGGCCATGGCTAGGTCTTCAACTAGTGCAATTTATAGGATATTACACCCCGACAACAAAAATGATAACTCAAAATTTTCATTTTTATAATGCCATTGGTTGCGCAACAATCCATTTCCAAAGATTCTCTAGATTTAAGAAATTTATTAGACAATGGCAACACTGATGTAGAGATTTAAAGTAGTTTAAAGGTATTAATTTAATATCAAATGTGATATTAATAGTAGTCAACAATTGTAGTATATCAGTTTTAAGAAAAAATTGTTTAGTTTAATTTTTATTACAAATAAAAACTTTATGTTAATACAGTGCGTTTTGATTTATGAGGTTAATGAACTGCATAAACATGTAACTAAATTAAAATTAAAGAAAACTAGTGATTGAAAAAATTATGATTAAGCAAACGATTCGTTCAGAATTACAAATCACCCCGTGCCATTGCATCAGCATAGCCACCTCGTCCCGATTTATCTTCCGGATTCAATTTAATCATATCATCAATCCGCAAAATTGTAATTGCGGCTTCGGTAGCAAATTTGAGTGATTTTATTTTCGACATAGCGGGCTCCAATACGCCAGCTTTCTTGTTATCCCGGACCACACCCTCAATCAAATCCAAACCAACCCATTTTAAATCGGCATGCTCTACTTTTGTTTGACTCGAATTATGATATGACCGTAACTTTGCGACTAAGTCTGTTGTATCTTTAGCCGCATTAACAGCTAATGTTTTTGGAATAACCAATAAAGATTTCGCAAATTCAGCGATCGCTAATTGCTCACGGGAGCTGATTGATGTAGCAAAATTTTCCAAATAAATTGATAAAGCTGCTTCAACACAACCACCGCCAGCAACAACTTTTCGTCCTTCTAAAACACGTTTAACGACCGACAGAGAATCGTGAACGGACCGTTCCATTTCATCACAATAAAAATCGTTGGGTCCACGAAGAATGATCGAAGCGGCCGTACGAGCTTTTGGTCCTTTTATCAAAATTAATTCATCATCGCTGATGCGTTCCTGAACGACTTCAGCTGCTTCACCAACCATTGATGCTTCAAATGATTCCTCACCATCCATATTCGTTAGCGAAGTAACATAAGAGGCGCCTGTTGCTTTAGCGATACGTTTTAAATCGGATTTCTTAACACGGCGAACTGCTATAGCACCCGATTCAACAAAATATTTAAGACAGAGATCATCAATGCCTCCAGAACATAAAATAACATTAACGCCGGTTGCTAAAATCTTTCCAATCCGCTCTTTAGTTATGTCCAATTCTCGGGAGTGTATACCCTCCAACTTATCTGGGTCATTAATCAAAACCTGAACACCCATTTTCATTTTGGTCTTTTGCAATGAAAAATCTAGACAAGCAATTTTTGCGTTCATAATTTTTTTCGGCATTTGCTCCGAAGCAATCGTGCAGTTCAATGCATATCCTGCGATCAGAGAACTTTCTCGAGCCGATTTACCATGCGCTTTCAATACGTTGATTGCTTTAATTGGATAGGCAGCTACCCCCCTTGGATCAGTAATTCGAATTGCTTGGGCCGCATCGACTACCATAGCAGCAAAGAAATTTGCATCCGCTCCAATAATCTTTGAACTCATTGCCGTTTTTGCAACGTTTATCAACGTTTCCCGATCCAAATCATCAACCGGCGCTGTTAAATGTTCGGCAATATATTTACATGCTTCCTTACATGCCAACCGATAGCCGGATATTATCGATGTTGGATGGATCTTCTGTTTGACCAATTCATCAGCATTTTTTAATAGTTCAGCAGCTAATATAACAACAGATGTTGTACCATCACCAACTTCGTTATCTTGCAATTGAGCCAATTCAACTAAAACCCTGAAATAACAATATCCAATATAATTTTGATTACCATAATTTAAGTTATACAGAGACAGACTACGATCAAAATATAGTATTAGGTGCTTCAAATATAGTATTAGCTTCAAATGTTGTTAAAAAGAATCGTATTCTCCATATTACAAAAAGAATACTTTCAATTAAAAATCTTATTAATCGATGAAAAAAAAATGGTTCGCTTCATTGACTGAAAAGTGTTCCCGATTTCATCACTTCTATACACTGCACGTGGTAAAAAAAGGACTAACGATACAGAGAATACCATAAATTATTAGACACTAAAAAAATCATGTTGCGATTAAAAGAAATTAATCGAAAAAAATATAGCTCTTGTAAAATGTCTGATTAGAACTTTACAAATAAAAAAAATTAGACAAAGCAAAAACTCTTTCATTAATATACAATATCTTGGAAGCTTTATTAAGAAATACATTAGCGCCAATACTGATGTGGTCAATCGTATTTAAAAAGTCCGGCAAACCGTTGGAATCCTCAAAAATGTCTGGAAATCCTCGCAGATCTCACAGAATACAAAAATCAAAATACTTAGGACGAATTGTCATTCAGTCATACTATACGGTACCGAAACTTGGAAAGTTTCTCTCGTTCTTCTCTCTCGTACGCTCGAGTCTCGAATCCAAATATTCGTTAACATGTGTTTAAGACGTATACAAAATATATTACCCAACCATACCGTCTTGACCCAGACGGCAGCTTTTGGAAGTGGGAGGTTATGGGTTCGATCCCTGGTAGCGACGAATTATTATCTTAACAAAATAATGATTTTCGATCGCCTCAGTTATCGAAGACTAACCTCGTGATATCGGATGGTCACGTAAAGGTGAAAAACCAATGGCGGTCCCCCGTTCTATGCATTAGTATAGTACAGAAGACTCCTGTATATGGGAGTAGGCAAAAAACATATACACCTGTTGTCAGTTAACTTAAAATGGTCAATGACAACACAGGTTAAGATCAAAAACATATAACTACATTATTCACCAACCGCATTGGTCAGAGTGGTGAATTATTAGACCAAAAACCCCCCAAATGAAAAAATCTTGGGGGAGGCCTATTTTCAGCAGCGGACTCAACAGGCTGATTGCCACTACCCAACCATCGTCTTAAACGAGGAGAAGAAGACTGACATTGCAAAAGCAGTGATGCAAGTAAAACGACGAAAACGGAACTGGATCGGTCACACTTTGCGACGACCCCTTGGTGATATAGCGAGGGCGGCGCTAGATTACAATTTGCAGGGAAGTCGTAAAAGAGGTAGACCGAAAACCACAATGCGGCAAACAGTCGTCGAAACCGAAGCCAGCGCAGAAGAAAAGGAGTGGAACGAAATGCAGGCTCTGACCCAGAAAAGACAAGATGATGATATATGCTCTCCATTATAATTGACGCAAAGGACTTTGCCGTCTTAAAAATTGAATTTATTATTGTCTTTCATTACAATATCAGAACGATTTACTTTGTTTATTTACAATTAGTCGGTTTGACGTTTTGAGGAGTGGCGGGGGAACATAACTGTTATCAAGCCGAGCGTGAGCTATTATAGCGAGCTGAGTAAAAAAGAGTCAACTATCAAATAAATAAACAGCAAAATGTCTACAGTATTGTTACCGAGATTGTTACTATAGGAAACTAAAATAAAAAAAAAATGGCTTATTGTTGAAAATCGTAACGCGCGGTTACTTTTAGTTAATAAAGAAAGATACCACTTACATTTGCATAACCCCAAAATAAATACATGTATTGTTATTGTTATTGTTATGTTGCAGTAATTGTTTGTTATTAAAAAAATATATAGAAACAAATCTAATTGAAATCATACGATTTGAAGAGATTTCAACATGGAGTCTCTTAACGCAGAGATTTCATAGATAGTCTATCATTGGTATTAAATAACAAACTTACTTTGCAGCTGGATGTTCAACTTCAAGCAGACTTAAAATTGTAGCTCCATCATTTGTTACAGTTACATCACCAATATCGTCCACTAACATTTTGTCCAAACCTAGTGGACCTAACGAACTTTTAACAATATTTGCAATTGAACAGGCTGCCATTACTGTAAGGAAAAAAAATTGTTAATTAAGTTAATAGTCCCTTAGAGCGACATTGTCCCGATCTCATCGTCGTGGGTTATAGAAGAAAAGGAAAAATACAATGATACAAAGAGGATATAAATAATATCTGTGCTGTTTGGGTAAAGGGGTATATGTCAATTTTTTGTGATCATAATATCAGTCATAACTGGCTTTAGATAGGTGATCTCTATGTTGGGGTAAAGAGAAATTAGTCAGAATCTTATGACGTCATTGAAAAAAAGGATATGAAAAGGGGGACAACTGAGAAACATGGATTGGACATGGAAAATTGCAAATTTGCAAAAATTGACATATACCCCTTTACCCAAACCTGCTATACCTAAATACTATTTTAACATGTCCTTCAAAACGAAGTTTTGCGAATGGATTAATACAATATTACATTGGGGCACCCCAACATTTAAAGATCGTGGATTATGTGATTTGCATGTGATCATGTGAAATGCCTATACAAGGAAAATGATCGGATTGATTTGAAAATAGCGCATTAAAACACGATTTAAGTTCTGTAAAACATTCTGTAAAAAAATTTTGAAAAGTGTAGGAAAAAATTTATATATTTCTAATTAAAATATTGATATAAAATCGAATGTAATTCTCTTACTAAATATTGACTATCTCAGCAAAAGTTCAATATAATAAAAATCTAATTACCGTTTTCATATATGAATAAAATTCCGTAAGAATTGTTTCATTTGATTTTCAGAAAAATAAATTGTACAATCATTTTCTATATGAAAATACATACATTTTCCCCCCACTTTACAAAAAATTTTTCCAATGAAATAAGAAATCTGAACTAAATCCAGAATCCAGAATTCAAAATCTAATGCTACCCTAGTAAAACTATTTTGAACTACTTTTTCATTATATTAATTGAAATAAGTGTTCGTTTACAGTGAGGCAAATAAAAATATCTATAAGACAATTATCAATAAAATATAAGTAACTTTGGCGCAAGTTTTAATCCAATAGTCCAAAACAACGTTCCAAACCACCGAAATCGCTTGTTTACGGAATAGAAATCACAAACCATATCAGTGTAGGGATTCTGAAAATGGTTTTTCAGTCGAGCTCGCAAGAAATTGATGTGAGCTCGCACAAAACCGATTCTCATGTAATCATCTACTTATATCTGTCAAAAGTCATCGAACTCGTTTCTCGACAAGTAGTAATATCGATTCTGATAAAATTTAAACGAGCTCGAACTCGCGTGTTTTTACTCAATTATATTAAAGTGTGTGAGCATCAACAAAACCGTACGTGGATTGCATCCGATAGGTCTTCCCCCTAACAAACATCGATATCTTACTTTAAGAAAACCAATACAACGATCAACAATGCTCGTCGTCGAGATGTGAAATTCATTTAATACTTTTTCTTCGCCAGTAACGGGACGAATATGGTTTAATAAATAAGTACTTATGGCATACCCGGAGTCACCAAGTAGTCAACAGGAATGGTCTCTGTTCTTCTATAAGTTTGCTACAAATGCATATAAAGAAAACTATTTTAAAAAATATGTGAATCATGACACGATCCAAGGAATTATGGATTTACTGATAATATTCTTTTATCATAATCGCATACAATTTGCGCTCTATCAATAAGTGCTATGACCTCAGGAAAATTGCACTCTTGCAAAATTTGCCCTTCACTCTTGTAATATCTGCTGCAGACTGTGGAAACATATACGCCTGTAAGTTTCTACTTATTATTTGTGACACTTCCGAAATGCATCTTGAAACCATATGAAATGCTTAATTTCATTTATGTAATTGTATGTGTTTTGCTTTTATTTGTGTTTGTATCTATGTTTCTTGTATTGTGTATCTATGTGTTTCGCTCTGTTATTACAGAGTCAAAAATCAAAGTCTTTTTTTCGAAATTTTGTTTGTTAAACTTTTGGAGAAATGAAAATATGAGTTGATATGCCATGTGCAAACTGGAGAATAGGAAAAAATGGAAATCTTATTTGCTAGTTTGGGGAATAGGAGAAAGTTAGGAGCTAATTTGTAAGCAGAGCTTAAGGAAAGCACACTCAAATTTACAGGTGTGTGTGATCTCGTTTACTCTTCCCACATTACCACTTGAGGAAATGGTCACTGATATTCTGTTTATAAAAGTCATCGATGATAATAGATACCAGCCATCCATGATTCATCCATTACTTATCGGTGACTTTTTCTAATGGGAACAGGAATGGCAACAAAGTGAGACCAATAAAAATTACATATAATTACATGGGAATCGACCATAGTTGATTGATAATTTGAGAAAAATAAGTAGACTTAAGACATTTAATTTGTTGCAACCCTAAATACCGCATCTACCTGAAATATTACTATCATGTGTTGTTTTAAAACGAAAATCGAGGTTATGTTCAATATCTAAACAGAAGCAAACCCAATAGCTACAATAATTTGCTGAGAGTACGACCATACAGTAATTTTCTACTATATTAAAAGATTACAATGAGATTCATAGACATTTTCATCATAAAATTGAATCATTTTGACCAAAAACAAATCATATTGTACCCACGCCATGAAACCAAGAACCGCACCTTTAAGACTAGCGAAACCGTCGAAATTAACTTACCATTTTGTGTACGAACAGATTGACCGGACGTTCGAGTACCGGCAACTGATAATGCACTTGCTACTGTAGACATCTAATTGTTTTAAAAATTTCGTTGTTTAAAATTAATTCTGGTTTTAATTAAATATTAAAAAATTAAAATGTTCTCGAATCGTCGCTGAATATTTTGACAATCCAAACACCAGGGTCGCGTTCAAAAATTACGCTCTGGATCATCCTAGGATGATTTCATCCGCTGTCATCACTTTCATCAATTGCAAAATATCACGCCGGGTAGATAATCACTCCCGTTCAGAATTAAAAACTGGTCGCCCATGGATCATTCCAAAGTGGAAATTTCACTCTTGAAAAAACAAGGGTGATCGGATCATCCATCCTTTGACATTTATATTTGTTGCGTTTGACATTAAATGTCTGAAAAATTTAATGTTTTTAATGTTGTGGAAAAAATGATTATGGTTGGTAATGAAAAACGGACAAAATAATGGACGAAATAAGTAATTTATACCAGAATGAAGAATACTTTGACGAAGGTAAGTATTTTATCAAATTAATAATTATTGAGATCAGTTTTTTAAAAATTTCCACTTATCATATTGTAATATGTAGATTTTGTATATTGACCGTAAATTTATACAATTTTTAAACTGTAATAAAAACTTGATGGGAAAATAGTTTGACAAAAATTATCAACCACTTCTAAATCGTCTAAAATCGTTCATAAATTACTATTAAAAAGACGTCGTCCAAAGGATGATTCTTCAAAATCAGGGGTTTATCATCTCGAGCCGGTTGAATTCACTCCGCAATTTCTGAACACGGCTCAGAAATAGGAGTGCGGTAACACCCTTTAAGCAAAGCGACTCAGAAACGATTCAAAAATCAAGTCACTTCAATATGGGAGAGTTGATTTTTGAATCACTTTTTCGAATCCGTTTTAACTCGCTTCCGATTCAACTGTTATATGCATTTTAGACACAATTTTGAATCGTTTTTATAACTCGGTTTAGACTCAGAGAAGTGAATCAAAATTGAATCAAAATTTCAACTCAGAAACGCCTCGTAGAAACAATTCGAAATAGATTTTGAAAATGGAATTGATTTTGAATTAGAAATAGGTTTGTTATTTTAGCGGATAAAATAAAATATTCAACTTTTTGGTATATTACATTTATTTTCTTTATTAACTTTGTAATAAATTTTTTTTGTTCATAATGTCTTTTTAACTTAGGTATTTTACGTTTGAATTTTTATGCGACGAACGAAACTGCGTATGAAAAAATTTTATGCTATAAAATTTGACAGGAAAAAAGGAGAACGCAGATAATAAATTTGTATGTTTCTTTCTGCCTACCTAATTTACTAATTTTTACAATCCGGTATATCACAAAATTCTCAGTTAGATGCACTAACACCAAAACATTAATATTCGTATTTTCAAGTACACGCTTTTGTGGTAGTAAATATACGACTCAGAAGAGCTCACTTTGGACTCAAAAAATTGAGTCATAATGGTGCTTGCAGGGCAAGAAAACAAAACTGTCCGAATGAAAATTAAATATTAAGCACGTCGTACAAGCACAATAAGTGTGCTCGCGTACACGACATGGGGTAGAAATTTAAAGTTTTTACCTAAAAAGTGTTCGCGTACTTCTGGACCTGGGAAATTTTCGATTACCCTTTCATAAATTTTCTGCCCATTTCTACACAAAATTATTGGGTAGAAATGTGTAAAGATAAAAATATATTAGAAATGTCAAATTTCTGTTGTTTTGATTGTTTGTTCCCTTTAGAGTATTCGAGTTTGAAAATTAAAAATTAGAAATTTAATTGAAAAATTAATTTAATGAGATTTTATTTAATTTATTTGTAATCAAATATATATAAATAATGTGTAAATATAATTGTTGTCTGCCCGTAGATTGCAATATGGTTCGGTTTTTCAAATCTAGCCAAGTCAAATCAAAAGGAATTGAATAATTGAAAACTTTTTCGGAAAATAGTGTAAATAAATTAATTCTATAAATTGTTAAAACGAAAACTACAAGAAGAATAATTGTAAATAAAAACAAACTCTACCTATTTCTACTCATAACGCGTTCGCTTACTTTGGCAGTTCTCGTACCCCCACTCTTAAAATGTTTACCCAATTTGACCCAATAAATTTTCGACCCAGACAGACTTAATAATACGGGTCATATGAAATGAATGTCAAAGTAATATAAGGTTGGTCGTCCATTGGATGCGTATTCATTCGATTCTGTGGAGTTCCGAAAGAATTTTAAAAATTAAAAAAAAAGAAATACCGAAAAAAAAATAAAACGAAGAAGAGAAAATTAGAACCCGGGCGGGAGTGCTATCTTTTTTTAAAGGAACGTGCGAATCAGGCATTTTTATTTTCTTGTTGGGCATTACTTTCATCAAAATTGAAGTGAGGCGTGATACGGTGATCAACTTATTAAAAATATAAATTAAAAAAAAAATTAAAAAGAAAAGCAAAGGGCATAAACCAAGAAGAACGGTCAATATCCGGGAATGTTGGATCGATTAAGCCCGGAATAACTTGAAATTAACATTTTCCCTAAGCCACGCGGTCGCCGATTCATTTTGGTTTTTAATAATTTTTTTTATTTTATTGAAATAATAAATATGTATTTTTTTGTAATAATCTAGAATAGTCAAGTAGAACAGTTATTCA
>JANTOP010031338.1:0-11692 GCA_027564815.1 Symmerus nobilis | reverse complement strand
TCCCTTTGCTTTTGGAAACACAAATTATTTCTATGGAAACATATGACTTTTCCAATCTGGTTATATAAATCTGTGTTATTTTCAATAAATCACCATAGAAATGAATTTATCTCAAATAAAATAACATCAACAACAAGAAATAGATTTTCATAGATTTTCATTTCGAATTTTTGTTATAATTCAATGCTATTAACCAATTAAATAATAATTTCATGTTTATTTAATATGCTGTATTTTCGGTCATAAACTACCGCGAATTGAGGCTAGGGTTTATATATACAATGTGTATTATAATGAGGTGTACGAATATGTAATAATAATAATTATAATATCTGAATATAATATACTTGAACTCCTACACTCATCACAGTTAACGGCTGTTTCAGATTTACTTCTCTGAATAAAATTGAATAACAAAAAAAAAAAAAAATGATTATCTTCATAGGCCAATGGCACAACCTAAATTTTGATTGAACGTAATTTTTTTATTTGTTTTTTTTTTATTAGGCATGATTGACCCTTGTTCAAAATTTAGGAAGACTTAATTATGATGTAATTGTATATTCAGAAAGCTATTATAATCATTCAATATTAAAATAATAGGTGGTCTCCATCAAATAATCAGAAGTCATACTAATTCTAGATGGGATATATATTTGATATATTATAATAGATATGATGGGACATCTCATCCTTTCCTTTCCTGTGTTTGATTTATATCATTCTGAATAGTGAAAGAAATAAATCCTTAATTAAAGGGTTATTTCTACATCAATGATATTTACAGATATGCCTTAATCCTTTTATAGGATAATTTTCCACCTCCATACTATGATTGATCTATTATGCTATTTTAAAATATGTCATGTCTACAAGTATAATATTCATAATTGAGAATATCTACCATTAATCCATGTATTGATTCGGTCTCTACTAATTTCGAACAGAATCGTGGTGCCAGGCGAGAATGCTCTAAATTTATCACCCAATTGGGATGGACCATCAGGATTTTCATATTATGGCGAGGGTTTGGACAAAGGGCAATGCGGTGTCACAATAAACCGAATAATGGATAAAAATAATGGCACAGTGAAATGTTCTATGGGCCAAGAAAGAGACAGCCAAGAAATTCAAGGTTTTATCGACCTTATTGTTGCACGTAAGCGCATTTTATGAAATTGTTTCCGAAATGATTCCATATAAATTTTCTGTTATTTGTTAGGTGCTCCATCGCCTCCAGAATTAGAGGTACAAACAAGAGCTCAAGATAATGTTTACGAAATTAATCAGAAATTTTCGGCCATGTGTACGGTACGTGACGGCCGACCACCAGCAAACATTTCATGGTATTTAGATAGTACACCGATTACCGATGGATTGGGTCCGGTTGAAACGGCCGAATCTGTTAATGGATCATTGTTCTCAACTAGACAATCAATAACTCGTTATATTCAAGCTTCCGACGACCGAAGAACATTAGTATGTTCGAGCAGCCATGTAGCAGATCGAGGAGAGCCGCAAGTAGCTCGTTTCCAATTTAATGTGAAATGTAAGTTTAAGAAAATGGATTATATAGTTTTATAATTAAGATTTTTATATTTATTCTATTAATAGATCGACCACAACCTCTCCCACTAACCGAAGTTTATGGATTAGTATTGAGTACAACATCATATATCAATGTAACGATTCGTGCTAATCCTGCGCCACGTATTGAATGGCTTGTTGGTTCCGTATCGATACCACAAGGCACCCAAAATGATCGTTTCGCCGCCTACGAACCGGTTGATATCGGTAACGGGGAATATAATGCAACGCTAAGCATAGCCGGATTAACATTAGAAGACACAACCAAAGAGTATCGATTGAAAGCGCATAATGAATTTGGTACACAAGAATATGTTGTACGGATTAGTTCATCAGAAGCGGCACCATCAACCGGATTAGATTTGGCATCGATTATTGGTATTGTTGTCGGTGTTGCTATTCTATTATGTATTATTGGATTGATAGTTCTAGCAAGAGTAACAGGACGATGGTGTTTTGCTGGTGAGTAAACTCTTCCTCATATAATCACTGTTTTTGAAACTATTTATTTAAGCAAGCAGTTAAAGCTTTTAATTGCTTTTTTAAACTTTTTTTTAATATTTTGCAATGCTTTTTGATTCTATTATTATTCACATTATTTAGAGATAATGATTTTGATTAAAATACGATTTTCCTCTAAAATTAATAACAAGCATTCGAATTTTGTCTGTTAGCGTATGCAGAATTTATTTCGACTTGTAGCAAATGTGAGAAGAGGATTAATTTATCTTTTTTAATTATTAATTTAAAATAACAAAGATCTAATACGTAAGTAAATAAATCGTACATACAAAGTGTGTGCCTACAAACTGGTAGATATTGATATTGATGGATGTAGTGAAAACTATAAAAAATTAATAAATAGTCTGGAAAAGTCATCAACGATCGGGAAAAATTCGGGAATGAATAATTTCGGGAATAAAGAAAATGTCAGTAAAAAGTTTGTAAGAAATCAGGAAAAACTAAAGAAAGGGCTTTATTTTAAGGATTTAAAAAAGAGCGTAAAAAGCCACCGATAGATGCGAGAAACTTGAGAAATGTTATTATTGATGTCATGAAAAAATGTCGATAAAATGTCTTAAATGTTCCCAAGGAAATGTTAGTAAAAGTTAGGAATTTACAGTCAAAATTTGGATAAGGTCGATAAAAAGGCATTAAAAAGTTAGGAATTTACAAAAATAACATGAGAAAAGTTGGATAATTCGGAACTTTTTACTGAAATTTTCTCCACCATACTCAACCACTTCTCGACTCTTCTGACTGTTCTCAACTTCTCATTCTTCATTTGTACCGACTTTTTACTGACTTTCCCCCACCTTTTTGACACTTTTCCGACCATTATTGATAGAAAAAAATGTAGCAACCTTATTGTGAGAAATACGAATTGACTTATAACAATGGTACTAGTCGTTTCCGTAATTTGGTTACTAATTTTTGAGAAAATTAAATAATTAATAGAAAGATTTATTCTGATTATTATTCAGTTATTATTTACGATTTCACTTTTTTTTAATTATAAATAAAATACGTCCCAGTACGTTAGACAACAAAAAGGGCAAAGAACATGTATTTATACTCTCATGTAACCGCACGATTAGGCATTGGTATCAGAACCAGCCTACATCTGAAATTTTAAACCCGCACTTGGATTTCTCCTTTCATCAGGAGATTTAATAAAGGAGATAAATTGCACTCAATCCATTTCATTTTTTAATTTAAAATCGCCGTTTTAGCATTAATAAATCATTAAAATAACTATACATGCAGTGCTCCCAAAAACGAGCAACTTGTCATTACAGCCATTCCATATGATACTTACAAAAAAATGTGATTTTTGTCCCGACCCTTTACGATTTCGGCAATAGTTTCAAAATTTGTTAGGGTTGAAATAATATCCGATTATGTATTTTTTTGTTTCCCCATCCGACTTACAAGGGCAGGTACGGATCAGGGATGACCGATTCGATCCATCTTTGGTACACGTGTAGGGCATGACCAAGAGTATAACAGGTACTAGTAGCAAGACCCAATGCTCAACTGTTTCCGAGAAATTAATTAATGAAAATTCCACTGCGCTTATGTGTCTTCTATGTTACCGGAAAAATAAGTGAGTTCGTGGCGTGGTGGCAAGAACCCCGCTTAGCAATTGCGAGATCGCTGGATCGAATCCCACCGATGAACTTTTTGTTCCAATTATTTTACAAATTAACGTGTCCGAATCAAATTCAATAAATTTTTTTTTTGCGGGAACAGGAGCTGTTTGAACAATTAAACTTCTATTCCTATTATTCGTACAAATTATTCTACCCTATTATTTTTAGCGACGTGATAAAGAGATACGTAAAGGAAGAAACATTTCTTTTCCTAATCGATTCTTGGGGAGGGCAAACAAACCCGGTTTTGTATGACGAGGTTTTCACAGATGAAGATAATATATCGAATCGGTCACCCATGATCCGTATCCTGCCCTTATTAGTTAGTGTCACATTTTTGCTAAAATATCGGGATTTGCGACTTATTCCAACGCTAATAACTCCAAAACGGCTCTTTCGATTTTTTTGTGCGATAAATCAAATGAAAGATATTTAACGGAGCATTTCGGAAATATTGTTAAACAAATTTTTTAAAAAAATTTCTTGACAATAAATTCGATTTTTTTGTTTTTTCATTTATTCACCCCCTCCGATAGAGAGATACCCCCCGAGGGTATCCGAGGGGGTGAAAAATTGAAAAAAATAAAAAAATCCGTTTTTTTTGTTAAGAAATTTTTTAATAATATTTCCGAAATAGTCCGTCCAATACCGTTCATTTGATATATCCCACAAGAAAATAGAATGAGCCGTTTTGGAATTATTAGCGTCGGAACAAGACGCAAACCCCGATATTTCAGCAAAAACACCCTGCGTTTTGAGGTACCCTGCGTTAGTAACTGTAGGTCGGATGGGGAAACCCTAAAAAATTCTGAGGGGTCGAAAGCGATCGGGACCAGAGGGTGAAACTTTCGTATGGATTTGCTGCTTATAGATTTATATATCATCAATTTACATTAATGTACTCCTTCAATGAATATAGGTCCCAATCGAAACCTATGAAGAGTATAATTTCGTTGTTTTAGAACCAGCTGCAATCAAATTCTGATACTTACAAATTTGATAGCATGTTTGGGTAGATTTATACTAATTGTACAAGATCAGACCAATTAAAAGATGACTTTCTATATCTAGTTGCGATTGGCCTACAATTGATTATACACTCTTTCTCACAAACAAAAACCATAGATCATAACTTAGTAATAAATCAATTAAAACTTCATAATAACAATAGGCAGATGATTAATCAAAATATATTTTTTAATTAATTATAATTTAAACAGCGGTTATGGGAATAAAATGAAATAGAGAATTGTATAAAGTATTTTACTTATTTTTTTAAGTTTATTTTTTTAATTGTACCTATTTACAAAGTGTATGAAATTAAATAATTTATTGTGAATAAGAGGAAAATTAACAGCAACAGCAACAAAGAGCTAACTGTAACTTCGATGTGATAAGACATTTTTTTTCCAATAGATTATGCAACACCATATTTCATCATTTTGTTGATATTGATTTTAATTATCAACAAATTTCACTTATTAAATCGAGAAATGTTATTTCTTAATTCTTATTTATATTATACTAATCCATCAACAGGAAATATATAAAATTATACCGTTAAAAATATAATATAATTAAAATTAATACATGTAACATACCATATACCTCCCAAACATATAGTAAAATTTCGGTGAGAAATTAATCAAGCAAAACCGTTTAAATTAAATTGCATTATTTGAAAGCCTTTTTTTTGGCTTTCCAACGAAAAGAAAGGTACAAATATTTCCAAAAGTAAATGAAAGACAAATTGTAGTCATCTTCATTGAATTGCTAAATTAATTAAATGTAGGCCTTTGACATTGTTTAGTTAATATGTGGTGGACGAATCTATGTATATACAGATGTGGTACGGTAATTTTAGGTAAATTTAAAAATTTCTTGCTTCACTATATTTATTTTGAAAATGAGTAACTAGAATATTTCAAGAACGGCTCGTTATTCTGTTAAAATTATTATACGATTTTCATTAGACCCTGCAAGAATCATATAATTTGAATAATGTTTCGTTGGGTTTCTTTCAAATTGCGACATTTTTTTTTGCTTTCGAACTAAAGATTAAGAGTCGAAATTTGAACCAAATCCACCGAAAAACTACTGCGATGCATTTCGTTAACTTGTGGAGTTTATCTTTTGATTTATCTGAGATTTTCTAATTTTGGAAGGGCGCAGAAGGGCAGAGGAATATTGCTCCCAATATTCTAAGGATATTCTAAGCATTTTATTGGAATGAGTGGAGTCTGAAATGTTAGTTCCGAGACCTTTCAGGAATATTGTGTACATTTTTAAGTCAAGTTCTTATATTATAAAATTCCCGAGCTTCGATCAATTTCAATAGACGATAATTTCGGAAAGCATCGGTAGATTAAAGTTAAATTTTCGTCACGAAGAGTATTTTAAAATTTCGTCAAATTCTCTGCCATCGTTTCAGAGTTAGAGTTCTTTAAATAATTTGCAAATACAAACTCAGCAATATTTTAATTCATTCGGTTTTATTAATTCAGTTTATAAGAAACGTATAATCATAATTAATTCAATTATTTTTAAACAGTAATTCTGGTAGTACTTAGTACAGCCTTTTGTTTTCATCATGGCCTCTACGCTGCGCTCTATAGATTTTATCCCAGATGTAGCACTTTTCAGAAATTCTGCGTACTTATGGCTTCAAGTGCATCCGCAAATGTTAGATCGAACTTAAGATCCGACCTCTTTCCTGGCCAAACTCTTAAGATATGTCTTATTTTGCGACTTGTGTGACATGGCGCCGAATCTTACGTGAAACTTACCCCTCGTGTTTGAAACCATTTCATAAATTGGTAAAGCAATTGAGTTTCTAGAGTATTCTGGTTTTGTTCCGAGTTCAGAAAACCTGTTAAGAAAATAAAGAAGCGTCAAATCGTAACTCAACAGCCACGTCATACAATAATTTTTTACTGTTTGTAATGTACTGAACGAAGCTCTCTATCAAGAAACAGACGATTCGGATGTTACTCAAGCTCGTGGCAGTTTTTTTAAGATGAAAAAAAAATCGCCATGTTGAAATACTCATCAGCGCGTCAAATTTTCACACAGACGTTTCAGCTTGAGGTGCTGGTCGCGCTGATCCATAATCTGACTATTATTTGTCGGGTTTTTCTTAATCTGACGGTTTGAAAAAAATTTTTTATTAACATTGAATTGCATAAAAATGAAAGGTAAGCAATTCATTGTAAATTTAGACAAAAAAAAAGTGCAGGTAATTTTACTCTCTATATTTAACGCCCATATGTATACTAAATCCAATTTCTTATACAAGAATACATGCTACACTGCAGCGGGACGCGCTAAACTTTATTGAACGATTTTTGTTACTTCGGCTTGCGGAAATCAGGAGATTATATATTTCCCGTATCCTTGAATTATTTCCTTCACAATAAAAAAAATCGACCGTGCTCTTGAATGTCAAGGTGACGTTTTTTTTTTGCAAGTTTGTGACCCTACCACTCCCTTACGTCACGCTCAAATTGTCAAATTATTGAAATGTACACTTAATCTGACGCGCTCGAGTATGTCCAACTATCGATTTTTTTTACTAATCTGATCGGCTGCCCTACACTCGCGGCCCCATATAGAGCGCTTAGATATGGTGGAGGTACTCAACAGGGTGCAAGCCCAGCAAAATTTTTTATTGTCACAGAGTATTCGCAGGCCTAACTATTTACGACAAACCACAATTATTTCGATGATCGCAAGTGTAGTCGCGGACTGCACGCCCGAATAGCTATGTTTCGCCTCAAGTTTAACTTGCGATGTTCTAAATTTCTATTCATGCGATCGCACTGTGATAAATGCAACTTGGCCTCATTTGAGATCACCCAGCGATGATTTCTGTAAATTTTGAGACGTAGATCGTAATGCGCTAGATTTGAGATCTGTAAGAGTTAAATAGGATATAGGTATTCGAAAACGCGCAAACTGCGGAATACTCGCAGGATTTCTCTTGCCGCATAGTACTCGCAAAAATCTTGCTGGGAAGGTATCTGCCATATGTTGATCTGACGCGTTTGAGTATATCCCAAATTCTCCGCTTGGGCTCCCCTACTATTACCGAATTTTCCAAAAATCTTAAAATTGAATCAAGTGACTGAATACTCTTTCTATTTGTATCATCTCTCTCTCTATCGAGGTTACCACTCTTAACTATTAGTTTGCGACATGTTTAAAAAATCATTCGCAAGAAATTAATATATTTAAGTATTAAATTACATTAAGAAGGTACAGGTAGAGGTATTATTTTCTGCAAATATTTGCACGGAACAATGTTTACGTTTTAGAGTGTGCAAAATAATGTAGGATTTTTAAAACTGATCGTGGTATCCTAATCAGGGGGCGGCGATAATTTTTTGGGTATGATAATTGAATTTCAGACTGCTAACTAAATAGTAAATGTAAATGTAAATACATTAATATGTTAATTTTAGGAGTTAGGTTTTTGAATTTTTATGAGGATTTTATGAGGAGTTTTATTTTGAAAAAACATAATTTTAAAGCGAAATTTACTCAGTTAATTATTCTTAGTCAAACCACCGGTACTTTTAAATATTTGTTCATTTTTGAATAATTATAAAGTAATTTAATACTTGACCAATTTTTGAATAACATATATCTACACGCCGCATCTGTAGAATTTATTTAATATTAAGAAAATTTATCGTTCGTCGTTGGGTATTTCCGTCCAATTTTCTCAATATAACAAAGGAAATGTAAAACCGTTTGCGCTCTTTATCGCAAACACAAAATCTGATGCGCTTACCTTTACGGTGCATACCAAATATAAATGAATAATTAAATTAGATTAAATAAAATCGATTTAAAATAAAAAGTGTATAATTAAAATTCACAGCGAATTACGTAAAGGTGGATAACCGTACAAATTGTATTGGAATTTTTTTTATCGTCTAAAATGAATTTTAAATTTTCACGATGACAATGAATGAAAATTTGCAAGACAATACACCGTTTCTATTTATTTGAATATTTTATATATTTAAATAGCGGGGCTTTAGAGTTTTCTGTTTGATGTTAATTGCGAAGAGGAAAATTTATATTGATCGAAAAATAAATTGTTATTCATTCTAATCAGTAAATTTATTCGTTATTATTAAATGCATGTAATTAACACCTTCTACTACAAAAAGTAGTACTACTTACTAACCTTGTATAATTTGGACCACATTTTTGGTATAGTTATTTCTGAATATTTCTAATTAATTAAAATTTATTTGTCGATTGGAAAAAAAAGTTAGTTCTTGTTGTTGTTGTTGTTGCAGGCGATTCACTTAATACAGACATTGGTCCCGATTCGGAAGCCCAAATAGCTCCACATCATGAAGATTATGATAATAAGGATTACCATGAACAGGATCATCATCACACGGATATAAACGAGAAAGATGAGAAACATCAGAATGGTCAGCATAATGGGAATGAAACAAAAACGAATACATCGGTTTGAGGGATTCACTGATCTAAAGATCAAGGTGAAACCGATCTAAATGATCTGAAAATGTTTAATTTTTACTACTTAAAAGTCGGAGTTCAAACAAATTATAATTTTATATAATTTGTAATCCCACTCAATAATTTGATATTAAAAAAATATTATTTTGTAAATTTTCAGTCTCAATTTCTCCACTAATTCTATATAAGAAATTGTCATTCCATTTACAAATTTTCTTTTTTAATGGCTCCGTCCAATTCTGTGAATCGAGAAAAATTTATTCTGTACACTAATTTATGTACTTTTCTTCAATTACATTCCTTTTTTATTAAATTCACGTAATTAAATGTTTTTTAAGAAATCTCATAATTGTGACTGCCATTTTCGAATTAATCAAAAGAGAAACTAATTAATTAATTATTAAATTTAAAGAAAATTTTTACGAATGATATATTAATAAATTTACCGAATCTCCGTTTTATTAAACGAAGGAAAATCAATAAAAATTTACCTAAATACCTTCGATGGCATATTTGTTAATTGAATCTTTTTTATATATATAAATATATATATAAAATATATATAATAATTACCGAGATAGATTGAAAAACAAGTAAAACAATTAATAATTATTATATGTATAATTAAATGTGTACTTAAGTGATATAAGAGAAATAATTAATTAAATAAAAAAAAAACAAATGTATTATTATAGGAAAACAAATATAATTATTAAAAGAAAAAATAATTAATTAAAGAAAATAAAAAAAGATCATAAATAATGCAAAATTCTAAATTTAGCAAAATGTGTTATTTTTAAATTATCACACAAATTAATTATATTATAATATTTTCATTCCATTATTATTATAATTAAAAAAAAAGAGAGGAAAATTAATTATAATTGATATTAAAAAAATTAAATAAATTTAAATTAAGTGTAATCTTTTAATTTTTAAACTTTAATTCCGATATAAAATATATATATATATTTTTAATGTAAATGTATTTATATTTTTAATGTGTAAGTACAGTACAAGGTTTCTTTATAATTTCTATATTTTATGCTTTATTTTTTCATTAATTACAAAACAATACAAATCAAACTACTGAATAATAAATTAATTATAAAAGTTCAATCTATTTAAACATTAAGTATAAATACAAAATTACTAATTAATAAATTAGATTTTGTAAAATTTTAAATTTCCATTTTTTCGATTAGGTTCATTTAATTAAGTGTAAAATTATTTTCTTTCAATAAAGAAAAATTAATTTTTAAAAATAATACTTTTCAAATTTTTTATTTCAATCTTTAAAATTACACTGATTACTATACCAATATCATGTGAGGATCAATTATTATTATTTATTTGCGTCAATAATAGTTTATTCATTTTGCATCGGATTATTCATATACAAATTCTAGTATAGATTTAAGAATTCTTGATAATTGATTTTCTTCACGTTTGTATCCATTCATAAGTCAGAGGTATAATTGAATTGAATATACATAGGTAAAGTTATAATATAAAATAATTTTGTCAAATTAAACTTTCTGTGGAGAACATCAATCATCCTCTAATGCATTGATTTCAATGAATTAATGTTGATCTCAACCGGTGGTCCGCGAGATCCTAAACATGGTCCGTGAAACATGTTGACCAGGTATAGGCACGTAGCTTGTAGTTCGTCCACTGCGACCTTACTTATTAGGAAATAAGCAAACAAAATTTCATTTTTATTTCAAGATTATTGATGATGTTGATAGCTCATAAGTTGCTATGTCCGTTGGAAAAAACAAAAAGCCAGGCGTTAGCTTCAAAGACCCTTCCAGAATATCTTGTTAATACAATGTAATTAGCCATAAAAGTGGTCAATATTATCAGAAACAGCGCTTTAAATACACGCCTTTTCAAAAACTATGCGCCGCTGAAATATGAAACCCTTCTTTTTCACACTGAAGTTCGTTGGCTTTCAAAAGGTTGGGAAGATTGTATAAATTAAGAAACGAAGTTGAGCCGTTTCTAGCTGAGAAGAATATGAAAGATTTGCTAGAACAGTTATCTAATCTGAAATATGAGATGCAGTTGCTTGTGGATATTTTCACACTTGTGGATATTTTTTTTGTTATTTTTTTTTATTATTTTTGCATCTTACATAAATTAAACGAATATTTTGAAGTTTCAAATAAATGTATAATATATCAAAATATTAATACAATTTATTATTCTTAAAACCTTGTGGTCCCTGCTATAAACAAAAATATCATAGTGGTCCCTTGTCAAAAAAAGGTGCATATGAGTTTTGGTCATTTTATCAATAAAAATTAATTCCTGTATTTTTAAACAAAAAAGGAAATTAATAAAAATAGTAGACCCATATGATTTTGATCTTGGCCTATATTTCGCCAATTTATATCTCTGGTGTCAACAAGGCGAGGGGGGGGGGGGGGGGGGGGGGTTTATTTTTA
>JANTOP010031337.1:0-26336 GCA_027564815.1 Symmerus nobilis | reverse complement strand
CCTCCCCCCGCCGCCATTTTTTGCCGCCAATAAATCGAGCTTGTCGGATTCGACAGGCTTCACATTATCCAGAAAGCGTTTCATTTTTTTTTGTTTTGGTGTTTTATTGTTCATCAATATTTCATCGACTGCAAAATTGAAATGAAATTGAAGTTGATTACAAAACTAACTCACATTTTCTGAAGCACAAGATTGATTTAGGCTTGAATTAGGCTTGCAATTCATAGCTCACAGCTTCAGAATCAAGATTCATTTTATCAGCTATTCAGGAAGAAAAAAGGGATTTGGCAGTTGTATGTGGTAGTATCAACTATATTTCTCGATGCAGTCATTTCTTTCGTTACAATGAGGTTTCGTTCTGCAGCGTCGGACGTAAGTAGAAATGGCAGTAAGTCGAATTTCAGAGAAATAAAATATTAAAATAAAAATATATTCAAATTAATAGCTTTTATTTGTGTCTTTTAAAATTCTTCCACAATCCTCAATCTCCATCTCAATCTCAATCAAGTCTTAAGTCAAAAGTTGATTTACAAGTTAATTGCCAACATCCAATTGATTGATGAACGGATTGTCCTAAAACATCCACCTTCTCTACTTGTGTGGAAATAAACATCGGTACCGCGAGAAAATGGACTATTGTTGAATTTCTTCTTGTACCAACTTTACATCTACAGGGCGATTCGTTCCTGCAGGGTCAAACGTCAGAAAGAATGATAGGGAATGAGATATTAAAAAATCGTATGGAAGGGTGTTGGCGACCAAAATCCCTTGTTTTCGAGATAAGAGAAGTTAAAGATTTGTTGATGAATTTCGACATCTCACCCCTCTATCTTCTGTATCTCCTACATTTCTTTACATAAACGCTTGATTAAAGCCTCATTGGAAAAGTAGATACATTCTGTTTTTTAATTTAAACATTAAGTGGAATGACTGCTGGCTGCCAAACTAAAGAATTTTTTTTTTCAAAATTTATTTTGACAAATTCAAATTTTTCGATAAAAATATTTTTTTTTGTGAGTTTGCAGTTGCGCCATCTAATGTTGAACCTCCCCCTCCTCCCCTGTCGCTTCCATATCTGATCATTCCCTATCACCTCCCGACATTTGACCCCGCAGGACCGAATCAGCCTGTCTGTGTTAGAACTAATACGCCCATCTGGCTATTTACCGAGAATTATCCCAAGCCTCAGGATTACAGATCTTAACATTTCGGGAATTTATTTCCACGCCAGCGAATAAACAATTGACTTGCCCACCTACTTTCATTGTTTCTATTAAGGAATTTCTATTCTCCCTCACTCGATCACCTAAAGTTAACATCAATTCACTTTCTGATTTTGATTCAGCCGTAGAAAGATTCTGTGTCAACTATATCTTAATTAGGTCTCTCTTTATCGATTCAGTTTTATGCTCGTTTCTTTTAAGGTGTCGAGACTCACACAGCTTTCCCGGGATCAAGTATTTGTTTCTAGCTTCATTTGTTAAAATATTCCGCAGGGCTTTAGTTTCTGCTCTGATGGCTCGTAGTCCTAATATTTTGGATCCTGAACTCGTACATTAGTTCATCTTGCTCCGAGTGAACTAATGCCCAAGCTTGAATGAAACCCTTACATATTTTTCTCTCTCTCTATTATAGGATTCGCCAATATTTCATTTCATAATAAATATTTATCGGAACGATAAAAAGAAATCTTGAAAGTTACGTTCATTTTCCCGATCCCAACTTGGCGTAACCCCTAAAATTGCTTGGCGTAACCCCATAAATTTAAAAAGCAATTTCTCTTCACAATATTTCTTAACTTCAATTAAATGCCATCCACGTCATCTTAATCGACACGATAATATAGCATCTTACTGATTATCTGGAAGGAATGTCCTTCCAAATTAATTCCTGCCCAGATTCCTGCATATAATTTTCTTCTTTACGCATCGCTCTTAAATTGTCCCAACATTTAAATTTTGGTCATATGTATCACACTCCTTCGCCTTTAAATCTTCGAAAAGACTGTGTGCTTAAACTAGAATGGCTAGGAGACTTAGAGTCCATGGAAATCGAAACTTTAGGATTTTTAAAAAATTATCAGATTCCTATGAAACTTTCCAATTCTCCCATTCCCTTGAAATGCTCCTTTAAATCTTATTGCATTTAAAGTCATTTGATTTTAGTTTAGAAAACAAGACAATAGGGCTTTTGTCAGAAATGGGTCGGAATAGCAGGGAAAAGTGGAGAACATCGCATAAAAGCTTAGCACAATTAGAAAAACTTGGGGATTTTTTGTAGACTCTGGAAAGGGTTGAGGTCGAGGTAATGTAGGTACAAGTCGATACAAAGACAGGTTATCTAATTATCTGCGTGCGTGAAAGCCGTGATAAGTTGGGAAAAAGCCAAGAAAACTTAGGGGAGTATTATGTCTGAGCGGGACTCTCTTAAATATGAATAGTAGCCTGGCGCATTGTCAAAAGGCAATAAAATTTTGAAAGCAATTCCTTTTCTCCACAATATTTATTACCTTCATTAGTACCAGCCACATCTTCTTATTCGCACAATAATGTAACTTCTTACTCACTATCCTGAAGGAATCTAAATTTTACCAATAAAGCGCGGTTTTATTCGCATTCAAAATTAATTTCTGCATATCATTTCCATGAAGCATCGCTCCAAAATTATCTCAAAATGTAAATTGTGGTCGTAGTTATAACCGCCCTTCTGCAAAATCTTTGAAAAGGCTGTGTGCTTCAGCGAGAATAGCTGCGAGATTTAATGGATCATTCTCTTAGATTAAATCTTCGGTCCAAGTCTCCAGACATTTTAACAATTTAGAAATTGGACTATTTTGTTTTTTTTTCCGATCCTTCACTACTTCACGAATCCGTTCTTTATAAAAGTCCGAAATTCCCCAATTATTGTAGAACTCTTAAAATTTAAATGTTTCGTGAGAATAGGACAATTTTATGGAAATCGGAATATTAAAATTGAAGAAATATTTTTCTTGGGGAATTTTAGAAACATTAGCCATTCCGAATTAGGAGCAAGTCTGTATTGAATTTCGGAAGAGTCGAGATAAGATGGGAGAGAAATGCCTTGAAAAATTTCTAAAAAAGCTAAGAAAAAGTCGAGAGGAAGTAGAAAAACATTAACAAAAGTCTACAAAAGTTAGAAAAAAAATCGTAGGGTAAAATGGGTAAAAAAAAAAATGTAAAAATGCTGGGCTGGGCTCAAGTCGTTAAATAGTCGATAGCCGACCTCTGGCCTTTTCGATCTCAACACAGAAATAATTCAATGTACCTGGACCCAACTACTAGTAGATCTAGTAGAGAGCTCTCAGGGTACTGGATGTCATCACCAACATTTCGTCCTTAATTTTAATCGGCGGATAATAGGGCCACTTTATTCGGTCTCTCTGATATTTTCTGTTTACAAGTGCACAGCTATACCGTAGATAGGTAGTTTTTCCCGCAGTCATAATTCCTCCCTCATAATTACAGCTTTTCTTGTACAGTTTCAGCTGTACAACTAACTGGGCTGGCTACCCAATATTCAGTTAGGCGTCAATTTCCAGCTGGCAGTAAAATAAAAAAAAAAAAAATCCCTTCGCTTTCCCATTTCCACTATTAACTATTTCCACTATTGTGTTGACACATACAGGCCGGCCGCATTTTTGAGGTAGGGACGCGTTAAGCTATTCACGGGTCGTTGGCCCAATTTCAATGTCCATCTCTTTCAATACGTTCATTATGTTGGACGACGAATTTTATTCATTTTCAATCCAATTTATTTGATTGTCTTTGAAATCCGAACCTTTTGTATGGAAATTTGGAATAAATTTTAAAATCTGTCGAAAAGCTTTTTGTTTTGAATAAAGTTTTATAAATTTTCAAGTCCAATTTTAATCCGAATAATTCATTTTAAATAAAATCTGAAATTTTCGTTTGAAAGCTCCACAAAAGCTTAAAAGCTTAAAGAACACTTTGGGTTTGGGACATTATTTTGACACCTATTTTCCATCCAAATAATTTATCACCAACGAAAATCAATATGATCCTGGCAAAAGCTCCACATTAACTTAAGAGCTCAGTTGAAAGCTTTAAGTTTTGAATATAGTTTTATTCATTTTCGATTCTAATTTCTATTCATATAATTAATTGGTAATCAAATCTGTAATTTTCGTACAAAAACTTCTCAAAGCTTTAAAGCTTAAAGAAAGCTTCAAGTTTAGGACATCATTTTATTCATATTGACACCTATTTTTTATCCAAATAATTTAACTCCAACGAAATTCAGTAATTTCCGACAAAAGCTTCGTATAAAATTACGAGCTCATTGAAAGCTGTAAGTTTTGAATAAAATTTTAAAAATTTTCAAGTCGAATTTTAATCTGAATAATAAAATTTTAATCAAGTCTGAAATTTTTAATCAAATAATTTAACTGCAATGAAGCTCAAAATATCCTGAAAAAAGCTCCGCATAAACTTAAGAGCTCAATGAAAGCTTTATATTTTGAATACAATTTTATTCATTTTTATTCAAATAATTCTATATTAATTAAATTTAAAACTTTTTTTTAGAAAAGCTTCACAAAAGCTTAAAAGCTCAAAGAACAGTTTGGGACATAATTTTATTCGTATTGACACTTATTTTCCATCCAAATAATTTAACTGCAATGAAACTCAAAATGTCCTGGAAAAAGCTCCTCATAAACTTAAAAGCTCAGTGAATGCTTTAAGTTTTGAATACAATTGTATTCAAATAATTGTATATTAATCAAATTTAACATTTTTCTACAAAGAGACCACATAACTAAAGTCTCTAGCAACATTTCAATCAGAAATAAATCAAATCAAGATACAGTATCGTGATACCGTAAGTCCTTGAAGAAATGAATTATTTGCTATGGCTGCAATTATCGGAATATGTTCATAAATGTAAATATGTGAACTGCAATTAATAATAATTATTGCAATTAATTTAACGGTATCGAGGATGTATCGCAAAACTGTACTACACAATCAGGAGGTGTATACGTACAAACAAGTATCACGATACCACCGTCTCTTGATACGTATCTCGGTGTGAATAGAAGGCTTTACACGTTTTTCTATTCACGATTCGTATCAAGTTTGATAACGAAGGTAACTCAAAATTCTATGAATCACCGACTTAATAATTTGTTGATCTTATCTCGTGTTTATTATTACTAGAAATTCTACGGACGGAAGTTTGACATATATCGTAAGGAGATGGCGCCAAACTCTTCACATCTGAAGGACATTCGTTTAAAAAATTAAATTATTTTGATAATCGAATAGCCCTCGGAAATATACGGAGATTTTTTACTGTCACTTTAGTCATCATTATGTCTCTTAAGGTGATTTTTTTTCTTGTCTCTGTTAATTTAACTATTTCAAGATAAAAATGTAATTATTGCTGTCAAAATTTCCGTTAAACATTCCATTGAATTGATTATGCAATGTCAAGGTCTCATTATTCCGTAAATAAATCTATTTAATTAACGCCGTTATTATTAACAGAAAAAAAAATTAAATTAAATTCCTTCATTTAGAAAAAAGAACCGCGAGAATTGTTCAGTATTTTTTTTATTAAAAAAAATTTTTTTAAGTGGCATTTACTGATTCAACGAATTGTTTTGTTACTAAAAAAATAAATAAATAAATAATAAAAATATAGAGACAGAAAAAATATGCATTTCAGGGACACAAAGTAATATTAACATTTAAAATTAGCCAATTCAATGCATCAAAAATATATATGCCATCACTTTCACTTTTCAAACAAAATCGAGAAACAGAAATAAAAATATCTGAAAATTAACATCATTTTTTTGACATGTTTGGGGGTCTGTTTTCTCTGATCGAATTCAAAAATTAACAACTTGACACATTTGAAATTTAATCTATTTAATTTACCAAATGAGATAAATGGATCTTGAAGGTAAAATGATCAATAAAAATTGGATAAATAATACTAATTTTCTGTTTTTAAATGACGGAAATTTAATAATTATTAATAATCATGTTTTTTTGTCTTGTCTTAAGTAGTTTTGATGTAAAACTGCCTCGCGAGTTCTTGCAGAATTCAATTTATTTTAACGGCAGCTTTTTTCCATTATTTCATCGATGATTATTGCAATTATTTTTTCTGTTTCGTTAACATTACGTAAAAACGTACAAATAAATGTGTAAGAAGGAAAAAAATTATTTATTTAATGAAATCCATGACAAGACAGCTGTTGATTCTGCGTTAGGGTGGAGTGAAAAACGTGGAAGTCGGCGGATCGAGTACTTACTAATAGTGCTTTACGTAATCAAACGCAAAAAAAATCAATTCGAACCATATTTTCAGGGGCTAAATTCCGTCGGTTTTCTCTACATTTTCTTTGACACTGCGGGCTCTATATATTTTATTCACCACCACCATCATTTTAGACACCACAAAATTAGTCGGTACAGCAGTAAATAAATTTTACATGTCGTTGACATTTCTTTAATTATTTCTCCCTATACAGAAAATTAAATTTGAAATTATACTCTCGATAGAGAAGAATGCGAACTTATTGTCAGTTTTATAGTTACAAAAATGTAAAGAAAACCTACGGAATTCTGCCACAGATCACAAAGCGCGTGAAAATTCAAAAAAATGGTTAAAAATTCAATTTTTCTGATTTTTTCAGAAAAGCTATTGTTGTTAAACTTACATTTAAATACGAAAAATAATTGGGGAAGGGGTCTGCCATAAGAGAAAAATATTTTGAAGGGGCTATCAGACCCTTCGGAGAGGGGGGCAGAGGGGGCAATTTACCCCAAAATGCCATTTTTGATTGTTTTAGAAAGTTGTTAATTATGTTACATTCGTAGGTATATACGAGGGCTGTTCAAAAAGTATCGCGAATTTTGTGTTTTTTTCAAAAAGTATTTATTGATTCATGAATATCTATTTTGTCCCCTTCAAAGTAATCCCCCTCAGATATAATACATTTATGCCAACGGCTCCTTCGATGCCGTCTTTATCGCCTCAATCGTGGCGTAGCGTCGTCCTTTCATGGACCTCTTCTGTTTTGGAAACAGGAAAAAGTCACGGGGCTAGGTCCGGGGGATACGGTGGTTGCGGTATCATTAGAGTGTTGTTTTTGGCCAAAAATTCGCGCACAAACAACGATGTGTACGAGCAGGGGCGTTATTATGGGTGCAAAAGCCAATTTTGGTTCTTCCACAAATCCGGGCGTTATTGGCAAGAACTCATGATGCACCACGCCCCTGCAATCAAAGAAAACTGTGAGCAAAAACTTTCACATTCTACTCAACTTGGCTCGCTTTTTTCGGCCTTGGCTCATGCGGCAGCTTCCATTGGGTTGATTAAGCTTTGGTTTCCACGTCATAACCATGAACCCATGATTCGTCACCAGTTATGACCCCCTCTTGACCCTGTTTTTGGTCGAAATTGGGCAATTTTGGCACGAATTTCGCGGCGGAAAACTTCATCAATGTTTTCGTCTGTTCTTGACGTGCTAGGGCGTTCCACACGATTTTTGTTGTTCACATCTTCTTGGCCCTCTGAGAATATTTTGTACCACCGATAAACATTGCTTTGGTCAAAGGTAGCTTCACCATATGCCACAATCAACATTCGGAATACGTCCGCGCACTGTATTTTGTTTTTCATACATAATTTGATACAGATTCTTCAATCCATTTTTTGGAATAGACAAAAATCGATGACAAGTCAAGAGGTCCAGCCAAAATAGCTGTCAAAAATTAACTAAACATTCAAAATGGCCGACCTTGTCAGCATAAGTAAGGGACCTGAGTACCAACATAACGCCACAAAATCGAAAATCGAATATACGTAGCCCGTGGAAATTTAAAATTCGCGATACTTTTAGAACAGCCCTCGTAATTACCCAAATTACACTGAAAATCTGTCTCAAAAATATTTTGCATATATCTCAGCCCCTCAGATGGGGGAAGAGGGGGGCATTTTTGACGGAATACTTCCGATTTTCGTTTACTTGTTATAATGATGGAGACTTCCTTTTTCCCATACCTTATTTGCAGCTCTTGGCTCAGTTTAATTAAATAAAACGACGCTGAACTCACCGCGAGAAGGAGACTGCAATTCGAGTTCCACCCACTCCCTACCCAACCAACCAGCCATTGCCCCTTCTAAAAACTAGGTGTTATTTGAATATCTATCACGATAATCATACGACTTTTTACGCTGCATATTCTTCGGAGGGGCTTTATGTAACGAGTTAAATTAAGGTCTACCAGAACTGTCAATGGTAAACTTTGACTTGGTGTCAAAAGACAGGCATTTGACTACGAGAGAGCTGAGTAGATTTTATGTAGCCTTCCCGGTTCCAGAACCCACAAACTTGCCGGCTGCTTCAGTCACAAGCTTCACACCGTTGAACGCTTCGAGTGTGACAAGGAAAGCTGATAACGTCCACGTCAAGGATCACATGGTCTTTGTTCTTTGATTGATTGAGCAATATCTGTGGACGGAACGTCTTTCAGAAAAGGCGGAAATGTTACCTTCTAAGTTTGCCAGTCAATCATGTCATAAGATATGGCATCGAACTTCAATTTTGGCACAATAAATGTTCGAACTGACTTGGACGGATCCTCCCTTGATTTTAAAATCCGGCTCAACCCTAGCTCCCGGGTCAGCCTATCCTTATCGAGTGCCATATTCAACAAGATAATCTCGGGATGTGCGAAATATCCGTTAGTTTGAAAAACTTTGTTAATTACGTCTCTGAGATCATTTGGTAAATACCTGGAACTTTGTATCCATTGGAAGAGTAGCCTTGGACCATCAACATTGGAGGGATGTGATTTTATAGCAATCCAATGCGGTGAGCATACCTTCTGAATAAAAGTACCAAGGTTCTTTTGTGGAGATGTAAAATCTTAAAATTCTGTTCGCAGTTGTCAACCACCTAGCAAGGCTCATCTGTTCTAGGTTTCGGAGAGCCCAGTTCGGGAGAATATTAGGCGTCATTAAATGAAGGTGAAATTTTAGTAAGTTACCTTTGATCTTTGCTGAAATCTAGAACATTAACTTCGGAAAGTGAGCACTCAATCCTGTCATACTCAACGACCGACATCTTTTCGCAATTTTGAATGAGCTTACTGAGAGGTTTAGAGTACGTTTCAGGTCCCGTACTCTTATATAAAAATTCAAACAAATGCCAAAGAGGCAACTTATTGAATTGAAACAAGCAAACGCACCTCTGTAGTGGTCTTTAAGAATGATTGAGATATTAAAATTTTGTATAGATCCTGTTTTCCAACCTGTGTTAACTACAGTTCCATCTCCTCCAATAAACCTTAGTTCTGACGTGTCAATCAATTTTTCTTTGGAGATGAGACACAATACCCTCGCCTATGTCTTTCTCGCTTCTTGACTTTGGGACTAATTGGGATATGTAAACAGATCCTGGGTTTTCAACAAGTGTAATGTGTTCCTCCTTTAGCGTTCGGCGGTAATGCTTATACAGATGTTTCAACTACGACTACTTCACTCCGAATTTTGTGCTTCTCACGTCTCATTTTACTTCGGTTAATAATTAATGAGTTATCCCCCTCGGAAATCAGACCAATGTTCTGCAGGACACTTGAAACAATAGCCGCAGTAGCTCTATCTGACACACCAAATCTATCACTTGTCAGAGCGGTAGCAGGAAGTCTGAGCTTTATTTGAGAGGTGGATGGGAGGTTAAGTTCAGGGCAAGTACCAGCACAGAATAAACTTCGAGTCTTTAATGCTTGCTTTGTCTGTTTCAAGTCTGTCTTCAGCGGTGGAATTTTGCAAAGGCGAGGCGAACGACTCGACAGAAAAATTCATACATATTTCATCTGCGCAGTAAAAATATGTATGAATTTTTCTGTAGGGAAATATCAACGTCGCTAACAACAGATCACGACTTATCCATATCTATCAAAACGGATGTCTATTCAAGATTTCTGATGTTTCTTTTGTGTGAACTTTGTAAATTTTTCTCTTTCGATAGGTACATTCAATCTGAATGGGCTCTGAGCGAATGCAGAGTTCAAGAGATCTTCCGCAAGTTCATGAAAGGGTCATGGATAAACTGATTAAAAAATTCTTTCTTATGAGGCTTGTCTTTGTCCTTGTTATATGACTTTCGAATGTTGTAATAAGAAGTTATCATTTGTAAAACTCTTGTTCGTGTAATAGTAGGAATGGATGCTTTTAAACACAAGCTCTTAATTTTTTCTGCTACTTTTCCCGCAACAGTAGACAACTTTAGCCCTAACAACTTTTTACGAGGGCAACTCGAGACTGTCGCCAAATCATAGCGAACCAGCTGGCAAGAGTGAATCACATCTGCATAAGTTGGCAGACAAGACGGAATGAACTCTTTGGGTGTCCCAAATGTTGGGCAAATCCAGTTCTTCCGGGTAATCATGAATTTATGTCACGTCATTTCTCTTATTCGGAATGTATCTTGCCAAAAAGGGATGTGCAAATTTATTAAAAGAACCAATATGGTCTCTTTACATTTCACGTAAATTTAAATCAAATCTAAAATGCCATTTTAATTTTAAGCTTTTGAAGAGCTTTCAAGATTTTTAAGCTTTACTTAAAAAAATTGAAATTTTGTTTAAGGATCGTCATCCGGATATAGATAGAATTTTAAACGTAAAAAATGAAGTTCGAAACTTAGAGTTTTCTTTAAGCATACAATGAATTGAGAAAGCTTTTAGCGAGAATTTAATATTTTATTTTTTAATAAATTAAATAAAAATTCGAAGAGCTTTTGAGATTTTTAAAAAATAAAAAATGAAGTTCGAAACTTCGAGTTTTCGTTGAGCTTTTAATAGTTTGGATATGCTTTCTGCGAAACGACGAAAATACCATATTTCATTTAAATTTAATGAATCGGATAAAAATTCGATTCCAGAGTATATGAAATGAAAATTTAATTTTATGCTTTCAAAGAGCTTTGGAGATTTTTGAAGCTTTATTTTGGAAAAAGTTAAAATTTTGTTAAATGATAGTTTTATGTATAGAAAATAGGTTTCAAAACGTAAAAAATTAAGTTCGAAACGCAGAGCTTTCGCGAAGCTTTGAATAGTATGGATAAGATTTCTGCGAAAATTCCATATTTCATTTAGATTTAATGAATGAGATAAAAATTCGATTCCAAATTATATAAAAAATATTTTAATTTTAAACTTTCAATGAGTTTTCCAGATTTTTTAGCTTTTTTTTGGGAAAATTTGAAAGTAAGTTAAAAGATCGTTATCTGGATAGAAAATGGATTATAAAACGAAAAAAATAAGGTTCGGAGAATAAAACTTTTTGGGAGCTTTTAAGTTGTTGCAGTCGTTTTTGTACGAGAAATTCATAAAACAAGATTTCTGCCTTTGAAACCAAAAGTATTGGAGCAATAATACTTATTTACCTACTTGAGACAAGAGTAAGATTTTAAAATAAACGAAAATTTAGGATTAAGCTCGGAGACGAAAAAGAGAAAGGCAAGCAGAGCAGCCAACAATAAAGAAGGAAGAGACCAACTAAAACGGAAAAAGCTAACGTGACAAAACACGTCCTCTCATGACAGAGCACGCAGTAGGAATGACGCGTAGTGCCTGGTCAGAGAAGTAGTGGGGAGCATTTTTGTTAAAAATGCCCCCCTTCATCCCCCATCTGAGAGGCTGGCGTTTTTCACTCCACCCTATTCTGCGTGCATCTCTTAATATTTTTTTCTTAAATTGACAGTTGATGTCATCTGTTATCTGTCATCTGTCATCTGTTAACACAATTTTTATCTGGCTTCGTCCATTATTAATTTATTCAATACCGTTTTGGGATCAAATTATTCATAGACTATACCCGACCAGAATAATAATTTAAAGGGCAAAAAAAAAGACAATGAATACCACATGTGTGGCTCTCATGACCAACCAACGCCGCCAAAAACCGCTTGAGGGGCAGAAAATAAAAAATGATACTTGAACCAAATTTGCAAATTAAATCATTTATTATTATATAATTCTTTACATGTAAATGAATTTGAAAAAAAAATAATAAAAAACTAACAGATTAAACAGCATTAATTTGAATACAAATTATGTTTATTGTTTTCGGTTTCGAATTAATGCAAAAAAAAAAAATTATAATAAAATAAAATAAAATGAGTCGAAGACATTCATAAGGAGGAGGCAAGGGAAGGTTGTATATTTTTTTTTTATTACAAATAATTTTGTTTTAATTATAAAGAATTGTTATATTTTCTGACTGATGGTATAAAAACGAATTTTTTTTATTTACAAAACATCTATAGATATATACACCAAGTTGAAATAAAAAAATTCGAAATAAAACGTGAACAACCAACAACATATTTTTTATTTCTCATTCAATGTAACGTCCTTCATGTGGTCAAGGAACTTTGACGTTTTATTCTTTCTTTTTTTTTTACGCGAACATCAAACGCACTTAAATCCGGTATTTTTTTTTACCAATTTTATTTTTTTTGTATGTCGTTTTTTTTTGCCCAACAATGGTGATGGTCACCAATCTGGAAAACAATAAAATAAAAATTGGGTATATTTCTGTATTTTTTTATGGAAATAAATAAAATAGAATGACGAGAAATAACAGTCGTCCATCAAATTTATGGAGGATGATCGATTTTATTTGGTAATATTTTTTAATCAATGAGTAGAAGGGCAATTACCCACCGGGTAATGGGATACGCTCATTATCACTGTCTATTGTTAACCTATTAGGGGGGTCAGTTGAATTAAAAATAAGTAGAATATCATGAATATCATGAATAGAATGTCAGCACCAAATTATTTCCTAATTCCAAGGAGTTCCATGAATTCACCATGAACTCACACCGAGATATTTGAATATCGGGCATCGCGATATTTGATCTGAATTTCCCAATTATTTTCTTCGCATCCAAAAAAATGTAATGATGCAGGAAGTTTATAAATTAGTTGAGAAAAAATAGAAAAATATCAAAACTAAACTTTTCGTACAAAAGCTCTGTAAAAACTTAAAAGCTCCCAGAAAGCTTAATTTTTCAAACCTGACTTTTTTTTATTGAAATCTATTATAACGATTCTTTAACGAAAATTCAAATTTTTTCAAAAAAAAACTTAAAAAATCTCGAAAGCTCATTGAAAGCTTAAAATTAAAATGTCATTTTATATAATTTGGGATCGAATTTTTATCCTATTCATTGAATTTAAATGACATCGAATTTTCTCAAAACCGTTATAAAAACTATTAAACCGAAACGAAAGCTCGAAGTTTTGAACTTAATTTTTTATGTTTACAAATCGATTTTCTTTCCGGATATCTGCCCTTTACCGAAATTTCAATTTTTCCCAAAATAAAGCTTTAAAAATCTCAAAAAGCTCATTGAAAGCTTAAAATTAAAATGTCATTTTATATACATTGAAATCTAATTTTTATTCATTCATTAAATTCAGATTAAATTTAAATGAAATATGAATTGTAAGCCCAAATAAAGCTTTAAGTTTCGAAGTTAATTTTGTACGTTTTAAAATCTATTTCTATTCAGATATCGGTCTTTCCACGAAATTTCAAATTTTGAACATCAAATTGCGGCGAAAAATGCATTTGCTCTGATTTGTACGAAAATTTAATATTCTGGCGATAAAATGGCGAATAAAAATTTAACTTCGTGCAATTTAATTAAATTGGATATTTTGAGATTTTGAGGATCGTTAATCATAAATTTTGAGCTAGTTTTTGAAAATTTGAAAATACTGTAGTCGCAAGGGTCGGCAACCGGCGAGGTCACCGAGTTACCCATTTGATATAATTTCAAATGACCCACTTAAGTTCCGAAAAGAAAGTATAATATATAAACATACAAAAATTACAATTATCCTGAAGCTTCCGTTACAATCTACAATTTTTTGCGATTTTTTGGTAGTTTTTGAATCCCCGTTTTTATAAAATTGTGTGGGATTAGACGCAAAATACGCAGTTGCTTTTTGACATCGTCGACTTGGCCAAATGGCCATTCCCCTACTAATGAATGTTGTAAAGGACTGAATAATCACTAATTACGATTGGTTAATAAGTCATGTCCATCCTAGCGCATCAATTTGTTGTAGAATCCGACGAGCGACACGGGGTCTGGCGTTGCCTTGTTGAAAAATGCGACTTTTTCTGAGCAACATTCTGAGATATCTGAGCAACATTTTGCATAGAGATAACTATACGCCCTGTTATTGTGAGCAATTACAAGGTCTGCAGTGATGGGCAGGCCCGTCTCGACAAGTACTCAACGGTCGACCTCTTCCATACGCCACCATATGCAAAATATGATATTTTTTTATACCGTTCAGGCATTAGCGTCATTGCCAAACCTTGATGGAGCGAAAACCATTGTTTAGGACGAGTTCTATTATCTAAAATACGATCCAAAAATGGTTGATTTTCTATCTGTTGAATAGTTGCTGGCTGTGCCATATAAACACATTTTTTCTTTTGTGAAAGCGTTAAATAGTGAGGCATCCATTTCCCTTACCTCACCTTAAAACACGCGCGATATAAAATTTTTCCGTTACGTCAGAACTGATGGTCCATGGCTATCATACGGGTAGTTAAAATAGAATTTTCCTTAAGGTCTTTTAAGTACACAAATTTCGTATGTACTTCTTTTTAAATCTTCAACACACATTGCGCCTCGCTTGGACATTGTTCAGCTTGACTTTAGCATCTGGGACAGTAGATAAGCTAGGAGAGTTCTGGGACACCTCGAATCGGCACCTACGAATCGGCACCCCATACTAGCCCTACCCCGTACAGATTTTTGGATACTAGCCCTACTCCGTCATACTTTCAACTGTCACTTGCACATGTCATGGCCGCCAAAAGGGGGTGTGGCAGTCACGCATGAAATTTCTCGCAATTTTGACGGGGTAGGGCTAGTATCCCAAAAATTTGTACGGGATAGGGCTAGTATGGGTTGCCAATTCGTAGGTGCCGTTTCGAGGTGTCCCAGAACTCTCCTAGCTTATCTACTTGGGACTGTTCGACTCAGCTGATATTCGTTAAGTAAGCGCTCGCGAACCTTTGTTTCCGACATATTTTAAATAGAATGTTTACTTGATGATCTATAACTGCCAACAGAAATGGAGTAGAAAAAATATTTTACGGCCTAGATTTTAGTTAAATTTAATATTTGGGCTGCTTACGACTCGCTAAATATTTTTTCAAAATTAAAATGCAACAAAATGCGGAAATTCGGAAATGTCCCGGAAATAGTCGGAAAAAGTAGAAATATTATCCCAAAAAAAAGAAAGAAAATAAATAAATATTCGAAGATATTGAGAAAACTCGTAAGTAAAATCGGGAACATTCGGTAGAAATTAATTAGTGGAATTATGAACTGTAGAAGGTTTCATGTCCCCATATTGAAAATCACCTTAATGGGGACATTACTTTAAACGAGTAGAGATTATTTAACACAAATATAATATGATCAGGAATAATTTACCGCCTCTGAAAATTGAGAAAAAGTAAGGTCTTGTTTCGGACTAGGTGGGACTCGAACCCACATCTTCCATATATCTAGTACGGATGCCCTATCCATTTAGACTACCAGGCCGCCAAGAACCACTTTCTCTCAACCGTTCATATCATACCGATGCTTGTTGGAAAAACAATTAATTAGGTAGAAAGTCTATTAAAATTGGAAAAAAATTGATGAAAATTTGAAAATTATGAGAGAAGAATTTTGGGCATGAGAGGCATTATTGATTTGACTCACAATAATTCATTTATTAGCGATCAACGTGAGTTTTAAAACTGGAGAATTTTGGTTGAAATTTAAAATCATTTTGCGAAGTGAGTCAATTTACACGACTCCAATTGGGAGTACGGGCCTGTCCAAGAATGATATCAGAGCGCTCGTGAATTATCTGCAGTGTAATCCTACTTCTACACTTTAAATTAAAAGTGGCTTCAGAAATTGCTTTCCATAATTTTTGTTTTATTTTTTTTTTGAATGTGGCTGTGGGTGAAGAACACAATGAAGCAATTTTTGAAGCAATTAATTATAATAATCAATATAAATGTGGAATTATTAAAATATTTTCAAGGGAAATATATGATACCATGATGAGATGTAAAATTTATTCAATCAGAAATTACCTAGGAGATGGAAAGCAATTCAAAAATTATTTTTATTAAGTTATCTTTATTTTTGTATATTTTATTGATTTTTTGAATGATGATTAATTGTTAATTAATTAATTAATTAACCGTGCATTCCATTAATCAGGGACGGCAATAGAAAATATCAAAACATTTGAAAAGTCTGTAAAGGTTGAATTTGGTTTGCAAAAGTTTGAACTTGGATTTGAAAAACCTGGTATTGGTTTATTTACAGTTAATATATTTTGAATTTCTTTAACTCATCTTTAACCTCTGATCCCATTTGTTGCTATTGCCATATCGGGAATGATTTCGGATCTAAATTGGTTCAATGTTCTGATTTAGACAGATAATTATTATTTCACAGTTTTTGACCGGTTAACCAGAAAAAAAAATCGCGGTTAACCGTTACTAAAAATCCGGTCAACCGGTTCACCGGTTCCAATTCCGTGAAAGGACGATAGAAAATGTGAATAATGCTTTTTTTGAACTTAAAATGGGCTGATCAAGCTTTTAGCGAAAATAGCATATTTTACCTAAATTTATTGAATGGAATAAAAATTATATTTCAATTGATATAAAATGACCTATTAATTTTAAGCTTTCATCGAGCTTTCGTGATTTTAAAGCTTAATTTTGGAAAATGTTGAAATTTTTTTAAAGGGCCGGTATCTGGATAGAAAATCTGGATTTAAAACATAAATAATGAAGTTCCATACTTAGAGCTTTCGTTGTGTTTTTAATAGTTTGGACAAGCTTTCAGCAAAAATTCCATATTCTATTTCAATTTCATGAATGGGATAAAAATTCGATTTCAAATCATATAAAAGATATTTTAATTTCAAGCTTTCAATGAGCTTTCGCGATTTTTGAGGCATTTTCATAGGAAAATTTGAAATTTCGTGAAAGGACCGATATATGGATAGGAAATTGATTTTAAAACGGAAAAAATTAAGTTCGAAACATAGAGCTTTCTTCAAGCGTACAATGGATTGAGAAAGCTTTTAGCGAACATTTTATATTTTATCTAAATTTACTGAATCAAATAAAATTATATTCCAAATGATATAAAATGACACCGCTCCAAGGATGAAAGGAGAATGGTCGCCAATAGTCTCTGATTTTTTCCGCGCATTGTTGCCGAGTCGAACCTTCTTTGAAATTATAAAAAATCATATGGCTCCATAATGTCCAAAATTCCATTTTGAGCCGATAGTCCCATCTTATGCAATCTAAGTAGAGTTGCTGTTTTTTCGAGCTTTCGAGCTTTTTCTATACAAAACTCGAGCTACTCGAGCTACTCGAGCTATTTGAGACATCAGTTAAAAACCTTCACTTGCTTTAAAATATATTTTCTTTAGTAAAAAGCTCTTATGGATCATATAATATGTTGGTTTTATTATGTATTTAAATAAATATAAATGCAATTTTTTAAAATTCGATTTCTAGTAATTTCGTTTAAAGCAAACACTCGTTTATTAAATTAGAGTTTAATTATACCAATTAATAATAAAATATCAAACTTTCAACTGTAGAAATCTAAAGTCAATATTTAATTGAAATTACTCCATGTATTGATAAAATATTTGCACTTCGAAAGCAATCCGAAGAATATTTTTGAATGTGGTGAACTTTTCTAATCACATTAGCCATTTGGCAATTTTTTATATTGTTGACAACTAAAACAACAAGGCTTGCGTGAACTGTTGAATATTCGTAGCGCTCGAGTTCTTTAACCAAACAGCTCGAGCCGGAAACTCTAAAAATTAATGAAAAAACTCGAGCTTTCCGACTCGAGCTAGCTCGAGCCAGCAACTCTAAACCTAAGTGCAGTTAGCCCCTATGTGCGGTTTCTAATTTTTGAATATACGTCTATATTCGACCAGAGCTGCCCAATAGAACATGTTTAAAGGGTAAACTGCTTTTTAAGCTTATTCGAGGTGGTGGCCACTGATGCTTGAGATAACCTTTATGAGAAGAGATTCATTGCGAAATTAAAAGGAAAAAACAGAATTAAAATATCATTTTTTCCTTTATTTTTTTTATTAACTTTACCTCGAATTTATTATTTTATTTAATCATTTTCCCTTTCGGTGATTTTCTTCATTTCCAAATAAACAATAAGAGGCAACTTTTCATATCCATTTGTCGTTATGAATAAAATGAAAAAAATAAAAGAAAAGCAAGCAAGAAAATCTTAACCGGGCAGAAAGGAATGGATGAAAAAAAATTACATTAAACAAAATATCATTGCCATTATCATTATCTTTATAGCTTCGTTTTTTTCCTGGGTGAATTAAAAGGAAAGAGGTTAAATGACAATCCAACGTCAACGGGTGGCTTTTACTTTCACAAAAATAGATTGGTAAATGTCACTGTGTCAAGAAGACATTCAGAGCGACTGATGGGTTTTTGTTATATAAGGAAAATGGAAAACATTTCTTTTTGGATACTGGGTACTGTTACCGTTACATAATGAAATTCCGTCAGGCCCGGTTCCCGGCGTCCTCCACCCCGCCCAATCTATCAATTCTATGGAACCCACCAACCTCACCTTTCGTACCTTTCCTTGTTTATTGTTCGTACATGTTTTCCGCCCCATTTTTTTCCTCTTGTCCTTGTTAAAAGAAAATAAATGCGAAATGAAAAATAATAATGCGAAGAAGGGATACTGTTTATGGGATAATTTGTCATACCCAGTTGAGTCCCCACCAATTTTGTTGTTGTTGTTCTCAACCTTTCCGTCCTTACATCGTACATTTACTCAATTAAAAATGAAACAATTCTCTTTGTATGTCAATTCTCTTCAGAAAGATCGTCGGATGCCTTAATGGTTGTTGTAGAAATGGAGATTGGAGAAGGGATATTGTTCCAGAGGTTTTACAAATTTGTATATTTTCGTAACTGATATGTTTGACAGTTTCGAGTGTTTCACACGTTCGGACACAATTTGTCACTTTCAATTATCGTCATATGAATCGAATATAAGACATTGCTGAAGGGGAAGTGTGAGTTGCGATAGGTAAGAGCAAGGTGCTGTCACATCTTGTGAGAACGATATATTCCACTTGTATCCCAATAAACATTGAAATATCTTGAAATTAAATTAAAAATATCGTCCGAGTATCATCGTAAAATCGATTATTTTAAGAGCATTTACAAGACAATCGTAAAACTGTTGTAAGACGATAACGCCTAAGAATAATTTTACAATTATCCTTCAGGGCAGGGCCGCGTTAAGCAATTCACGGGCCCTATACCCGATTTGAATCTTCGGGCTCCTAACTATTTTTTTTCGAATAAAAATCAATCTATAACATAGTCAAACTGGTAAAAAGATAAAAAAATTCAAATTTCACCTGGGGCTGGAGCGCTTGGATAATTTTATTTTAGAAATCCCAAAAGACCAAAGTTGTTAATTGGCGAGATAAATAACCATACCAAATTCCATCAAAATCTATTTAGTGGTTGCCGAGAAAAAGGTACTGAAACTTCTATGTAAAATGACATGATTTTCCCATCATTTAATCAAAATTCGAAATTCCTTTTGCTCTATTGTTTTGCAAGCAACAAAAGTAGCGTCACTCAAGCAGATGTAGCTTGTAAACTAATAGAGAAAATGTCATGAAGATTCGCTGGCAAATTCTCTCTTATGCGGTGTATTCTCCAGACATGGCCCTTCTGACTACCAACTATTTAAATCAGTCAATATTAAATGGAGAATTGGTCACGAAAATTGAAGATGAATGGAAATGGCTCGACGACTATATCACCTCGAAACCAACAAATTTCTATCGCGATGCCATTCGTAAACCACTCGAAAAATGGCAAAAGGTTTAACTATTTCTAATCTACCGAAGATTCACATTTGCGTGATGTTAATATAATATTCTGGCATTGCTGACGTATAGTCTCGGGCCGTTGCGCAACAGTAGGCCTAAAGACCTACATAGAATACACGGCCCTGCTTCAGGGATATCGTAAGACAGTTTAAAGGGTGTCGTATAAGGTTCTTTTTTTTCTGTCTTGTTGTATTCTGTTGTGGAGATATCGGGTTCCAAAAAGCGGTCTTAGCGACACAAATTATTAGCTAATAAATAATTGTCTCTGAGTTTTGAGGCCGATAGCCGGTTATTACCCATAATTAAAAAATTACCATGGTCAGGGAGAGCGTGAATGTCCGAGAATTCTTACCGTACGAAGGGAAGATAGGAAACGGAAAGAGGGATCTAGAAATTTTGTAAATAGGGTTTTCGTAAAGTCTTGTAACACTAAATTCACTGATCCAGGTATAGTCCTGTCTCGTGGCAGGAATTACAAGAGCGGGGTGGTTTGAGTTACTCATATTAGCGCCGAAATCATTCTTTCAATTTATTTTTTATTTTTTCCCAACATACGTTGCGTTGTCATGCTGGATGAGCATTTGTTTCTTGCCAGATGGGTCCATTTCGGACCTTTTCGGACATTGAATCGGTCTAATAAATCAGTCACTGCCCTATGATTTTTCTTCCATTCTCCAAATAGTCAATGAAGATTATCCGGCTTTTTACAGCTGACAAAACAAAAATTCTGAATAAATCTGTCTTTGACAGAGGTCGTGTGAAGGATGGTATCAAATTTTGATACCAATTTCCCCGATCATTCATCGTTATTTTTAGTTTTAAAAGACGCAATAAACCCTCTAAAAAAGAAGGGCCACGGGTCGTCGTAGTTTATAGTTTGAAATTTTACCGATACTCCATAGTTCATAATTTCATACTCAGAGGGGTCAGGCAAGTCGTAGTGGGTCCCGGGATTTCCCCAGAACCCAATCTCAGAAAATTTTTCGATTTTTATCATCCAGAAAATTATTTACGGAAGAAATAACCAAAATAAACGATTTTTTTAGAGTTTTCTTCTGCAGAAAAATGTGATAATGGTTTAGATTTAGAAAACTATATTATGACGATGATGAGTCTGTACATCTTCTTTAGAAGGCCTTACTGATGCTAAAATTACCTGGAAATATTGAAATCATTTTAGTAAAGCCGGAGGATTTTAAGATAGCTTTGAACAATGTCCGCAAAATTGTACCATTTTTTAAATAATCGTCGGTAAAAACTATATACTTCAAAAACGAGCATGGGAAAGACCTTAATCTCTTGTAGAATTTTCAGACTAGATGGAACATTATTGAATAGAGCGGTATTGTTGTTGACCTACAATTCGCCGGCAAAAATTATACCAAAATGAGATTAAAAAACGGCAGGAATTGTTAAGTGGCTTCAAATAATTTCAATGGAAGCACTGGCTATAAGGGATTGTTATCTTGTTACTTCGAAAGGAATTATAAAGCTTTTCTTTAATTCTTATCGAAATGTACCTTGTACTTTAGCAAATAAACTTATTGGAAGCTATCCAATAAATCCAGAAAATTTAAAACCTGCTAACTGACTGTGACTTCTATAATTATGGACTGTTTTTTGCTAAATCATCATTTTCCGCTATACCTAATTAAATTTGCAAGAGATTTAGTAATCCCGTGTTTTTCTGGTGATCGAGACAACAGAACTCACTAGTTAGTCTTGACAAGAGAAATCGTGATCGAGCGGGAAAATATAATATATGTGGGAGGATGGAATTGATAGAAAAGAGGTCCGCCAGATCGGGTGTTTTTGTTGTTTTGATCGAAACTTCTGGAAATGGAACTAAACTAATAGAGGTTTTTTGCCCACAAGCCGCCATACGGCACAACATTTTGTTTATTTTGAGAAAAACGCGTTTGAACAATTTCACGCGCGGTATAAGACAGAATGGAGCAATATTTTCAAGGGTTGGACATGGGCAGCTTAGGTAGCAGGGTTTAAGCTAATAACCGAAATGCTGCATCTGCATCTGTGTCTCTGCAAAGAAAAATTGATTAAAATTTGCGAAAATCGGAAAATTATTCTTTATATTGCATAATTTATTATTTCAATTAAATAGGAAGATTTCATCCGAAATTATAAAATTTGGAAATTTTGAAAAATTTCCAAAAATTTGGGAAATTTCATAGAATTTAAAAATTGGAAAAAGATCTGAAATCTTATAAAAATCGTAAAAATTCGAAAATTTTAGAAAATTTTAAAATTCCGAAATTTACGTTAAAATCCAAATATTTTTTTAAAAAACTTTTATGAAACATCGAATATTTTCAAAAATTCGAAAATAATTTTAGGAAACTTTGAAGATTTCTAAAAATCCCAAAATTTATTTTAAAAATTTGGAAAAAGTCAAAAAATTTCGTAAAAATTGGTTGTTTTTTTAAAAATTCAAAAATTTGATAAAAATCGGAAAAATTCGGAAGTGGAAATTTTTTTTTTTAAATTTTGTAAAAATTGGAAGAATTTTTTTTAAATATCAGAGAATGTCATTTTGAATTTAAAATTTCATAAAACCGGAAATTTTCTAATTTTGACTAAATTTCCTCATATTTTTACGAAATTTTCATATTTTCCGAAATTACTTGTTATTCTCATCCAAATTTTTCAATTTTTAAAGAATAAGAACCCCCGGGGTCTCGCGATTGTTGAGGTGAGTTCCTGATATTTCGTTCAAGCGGTTTGAAATTTGTGTGCCTTCATATTCGATTTAATAAAACCTCTCGGATTAGTGTGACCTAAATTTAACGTCACCGTCACCAGTGTGCCAAGGGTTTAGCGTGGCATTTTTTATATAAAATCGGAAGGGTGTTCTTGACACTTAAATTACCGACAAGGCACTATTCCACAAATCTTATTTGCTTATTAACTAACCGTCCATTTTTTACCTAGTTCATGGGAGAGAAACAGATATATGATTAGAGCATGTCGAATGCTTCTTTGTAACTCGCAAACCACTGGAGTTCGTAAGACCAATCAAACAACTGATTGAACTGTCTTAAATAAAGATTGGTATCTCCGGTTAAGAAATTTAAAAAATCTGCAAATTGTAGATTGTCTGAATCCTTATCGTTGTTACGATTGAATAATCGTAATATCCAATTTTATTAATTTGATTATCAATTTTTCGACTTGATAAAGCACTGTTCTAATTGTGAAAAATCTCTTCAAACCCCGTTCCTCATTAATTTGTTTAGATTTCTTTGCAGAAGCGGAAATATTGAAAACAAAAGGAAAGAAAATCTATGCCAATTTGTCATATTTTCTCACCCGTGTACCGTAACATTTCTATTTTCATATTTATTCCTTATTATTATTATGAAAATGGCATCATGTAAGGATTTTTGTTTTTTCCAGCGAATATTTTTCCTTCACGTAATAATTGTCCCTTTCCATCTCTCCTCCCTGGCTTTTTCCGCTGGAGTTGAGCGTATACTTTATTTGACACCTTTTTTTATTTTGTTGCTGCCGCATATATTTTTATAATATTGTTAAAAATAATATAATGTTACCGCTACCAAATGGTGTTCGTTATTTTGTTTTAGGGGATATCCAATGTGTACAGGGGATTATAATTTATTTATTTTTTTTTCATATTTGGGGGGGTTGTTTCTTCTCTACACAATTTGTGTAAAATGGAAAATTACTGAAAATAAAATGCGTGCAACCCTCTACTAAATAAAAATCTTTCTTGTTTATGGTAGTAATTTATTCGCTATTCCAACAAATAAATAATTATTATTAAATATAAAATGTTTATAATGTAATATGGTAGATGGTAGATGGTAAATGGTTGTTTTATATGACTTATACTACTTATGTGCGTTTGGTAGGGAAAAGCTGACTTCGATTTCCCTTCACGACCACCTCTACAATTTGCATTTTACAGGATTCATTTAAATGCACGTTGCTTGGATGGTTGAACGCATTTCTGTACCTATATTAACACTTTGTGAAAATGAAAACCTTTTCTAATTTTGCGTAACACCTCTTTCGTTATCTGACTGTTAGGATAAATCTAGAAAATGTAAATATCGCGGCGGTGGTCGATTAGACGGCGACTACAGAACCTAACATCTTTCAAGTATTTGCCAAGTAACTATCAAGGAAACTAGCAAGGTGAAAATATAACTAAAAAGGTTTGATTAAAGTTGAAACAAGTCGATCATCAGCAGGGGAAAAGTCATATAAAAAGGATCATCGTCGGGGGAAAAATCGAGGAAAAGCATATACAATTCGGAAAAGTCGGAAGAAGGTAGGAAAATGTTTGCTTTCGAAAAGTTGGGAGAAATTAATTTTTTAAACGATAAATCAGAAAAAGTAGGTAAAAAATTCGAGAAGGGATTAGAATGAACTGAAAATAGTCGGCGGAAGAGTGGAGCATTTAGCAATGTCTAAAATGTATGGAAAAAGTGAGGGAAAGTCATTTGTGACTTTTACCCTATCTATCTTTCTCTAACTTTTTCTAAATTCGCTAGAATTGATCGAACTTGTCTCGGCTTTACTTAAAATTTTCTTATTTTCCTTAGCTTGTTCGGCAATATATTCAGACTTTGTGTTTTCCGACTTTGAATTTTACTGACTGATTCTGACTTTTTCCGATTATTTATCGAATTTTTCTGAAATTTACCTACTGCTCGACTCTCCGACTTTTTCAAACTGTTCTCATCTTTTCCGATGTTGACTCCAATTCATAGAACTTCGTATATTACACCCACAAACACACAAAGCTGTATCAGCTTAACCTGCTTAACTAATAAGTGATGGTTTCAAAGAAGGAATCATAGCTGATAGGCTCAACAGCAACCAGTGTACCAACTTAACGGCAAAAACAACCTTTGTCACTTGAAAGCGCTTATTTTTGTAAGGAATGATTCATAACATAGCTCGTTTTTGATGAACCACTTGATTTCCTTGCCTTCATTTCTAAGACTAGGGTCATTTTTGTTCGCATTTGTATTGGCTTACTGCACACCAATAGAATGTGTTTTTATCAGAAAAATTGTTTTTTTTTACAACAGTGGTTTTTGTTATGAACCCCTCAATTGTTCTGTATTTTTACAATACTTGACACTAATCACATAAATTGTGAGCAAGCGTTTAGCGATACGCGCGACACGCGTACCAATTGTAAAATTTCAAATTCCGTGCACAAAAATAGCTTCCAAAAATTCTCAATTTATGTACGTTGATTTGGGACCCCAAAAGTATGTATACCCGAACTGACAAAGAAAAAACAAAAAATGTGGGAATAAATTACCTTAAATCTCTACATAATCTCCTATTAACTCTCTACATTTCTCCCAGCGATGTTCAATTGCTTCGATACCTGTTTGTAGTGAGAATCGTCCACAAAATAGTCACCGAACGCGGGCGGACCACCTCTTCATTGCTGGAAAATCTTTTACCACCAATCCAATTTTCAAAATTTTGAAATTGAAAATAATCCGAAACTTCGCCAAAAGCTCGATTGAAACATCTGCACGATGCTGTTTGTTCCAATGTGAGTAATCGTGGCACCCACCTTGCGCTCTACTATCTCTACTATCCCTACTATGTCCACTTTGTGGATTTTTTTACACCTTTTATGGCGTAGTCACCTCATTTGGTATACCACTCCGATGTTCATCTTTGCAGATCGTACAGGCCTCTTTTAAACTCTACCACCCCAATATATTATCGTTGTGAATGAAGGAGTAGACTCCCCCAGAGCTCCGTTTTAATATTACTTTGACTAAAACCTTTCAAATGAAAGTAATTTTTAAAAATTCACTAAGATGTTCACTCTTGATGGCTGTCGAATAGCGTCATCAAATTTCAAATTTAAGCCTAGTAAGGTTAGTACTTTCTTCCGCCGTCATTATTTTCAAATAAAATCCGCCATCTATACGTCATAGTCGGGTACTTTTGGGACTACAAAATATCTAAATTTACGCAGAATTTTTCTACAATTCTAAAACTGGCCTACTTAGAAAAACAAGACATGAATCCTCCAAACGTGCCCGAAATCGCTCAAAAATGGAAAATAAGAAAAAAATGTGAGCGAAATGAAGATTTTGTGGTGAGCCGTTGCTAGACAAGCTCCGAAAACACTTTTACAAGAGCTAATGGCAGGTATCGCTACAATGGCTCGAGATTACGGACACCTCAGTGGCGTGCGGTCGATATTTCTACCAGGTGGAATTTTATATACTTTTCACATTTACATTTGAGGATCAGTGGGGGGGGGGGGGGGGTCTAATG
>JANTOP010031326.1:0-11692 GCA_027564815.1 Symmerus nobilis | reverse complement strand
AATAAGACAAAAAGAAGCTTATGAAACCGAGGCTTTCTTTCTTCCATATAATTAATTAAATTAAATTTTAATAGAAAGAAAAATTATTATAATCAAATGATGAAAATCCCTATAACACTAAATAATACTTATAAATATCTATCTCACAATTATTTATATTTTAAATTATTTCCTATTATTAACTAATTGTTTTATTTAAAAAAAAGAAAAAACAAACAGTCAGAAAAACAATTAAATTGTTTCCATAAAAAAAAATATAAGGAAAATTAATTAATTAAAATAAAAAGGATTTTAATCATCGTTTACAATTATCATAGAATACTGAGGAACCACGATTTGATATATCGGCATATTCACGTTTCGGAGCACATAATCGATTTGTGTAATCAATATTTCGTTTCCTAAAAAATTCAATTAAATAAATTTAATAATTAAAAATGAAAATAAAATCCTCCTCCTATTATCCTTACTCTCTTGATGGCATTTGCATCGTTTCCACCATTAACGATTTAACATATAAATGATCGTTACACCAAAACAAGCATAACGATCGCGGTTCTAAAACGTTCATCTCATGCGACCAATTTAATTCCACTTTTCGTATCCGATCCCCCAAATCATGCGGATTCGTTATGACAACTTGATAAGTTGATCCATGTTCCAACCGGGCACCTTTCGGTGTTAAATCGATCGACCGTAATGCTCCTCGATCTGAAAATATACTCGCTAGCAAGTATCCTTGAACCCATGGTTCGGCGACTCGCGGTCGAGCTAATTCAATTGTAAATCGATAGTGTCGTTCTAGAAGAAATATTTTTTTTAAATAAATTTATCTACTAATGGAAATTTTTTAAAGGATTTCTTACGACAGAAAGGAAAATCTTTTCCCGTTGCCAGAAAATATTTTCCTGGTTGTGGTGGTAACACATCAACGTTTTCTGTTGGTATCACCTCATTTTCAGATGAATTGGATACGGATGACCTTGGGAGCGTTGCATGATATCCCATAACTGCACAATTTCCTGAATTACATTTGAAACACCGACCAGCCATAAAATGTTGATAAGATGGACACCGATGTGCTGGAAGGATTAAGAGATGAATCCTATTCATACGATCGATTTTATTGTTACGACTTACCGACATAAGGACATTTCCCATTTATACTATCGATAAATAATTTAATAGCCCGAACATGATTACAAGCCAATAAAACCCTAGACGCTTCTTCAATACCATCCTTGATAAGAGTCAATGGGATTAAAGTGCCGCCCTCCTGCGACAAGGCGCATCCCGGTTGTTCCTTACCATTATTCGGATAGAAATCGATGTGACCGCACGGTTGTGACATTCCGTAACCCGGTATTTCTAACAAGAAGAAACTTCGTCCATCTGTGTGGATAACATCCACGAACATTGCATCGGTGGGATCCAATCGAACGGCAGGTCCCATACCTTGAAAATATGGTTCGGCCGGATCAAGACCGGTTATCCGACCGATACCGGGCACTCGTTCGCCAGCATACGCAGCCGTATGAGCACCTAAACTATGTCCAATCATATGAACATCTTCTGGTCGTAAATTATGCTCCTCCTGCAGCTTCTTAATTAAATAAGCAATTTCTAATCCAACTAACCGAGTATTTGCTGTAGCCTTATTTTAAGAGATTTTATTATTTTATTTAAATTTAAGGATACTCTAATCTAGAATTAAGCACAAGATACCTGAGTGTATAACGGTAAGGAACCTCCAGCCCAATCGACAACTATAACATTTAAATTTCCGCGACTTATCAATTCGTATCGCAATTCCGATACCCAATTTGATAGCGGCGTATCGATAAATCCGTGAATAATGAATTTTGTTAACCATTCTGGATTGAAATTTGATTCATTTATGCTCGCATAATCGTTGGCCACCAACAGTTGTCCTTCGGTTGGATTGTCCTCCGTATACAGAATAAATCTGGTATTGATAACGCTTCGTGGTAATGGAAATACATTGAACGGTCGATGGATTAGGTGATACCATTCCCTGGTTATGTTCATACAACCAATTTCACCGAAACATCTCGTTTCATTTTCAACTTGAAATGGAAATGTTTTTAAAAGTGAATTAATCAAGAATTAATAATAACCGCTGATATGTTGCTCAGTGGATGAGGGAATGAAGGAGAGGGAATCTCTGAAAAACCTTAAAAGCTCCTAGAAAGCTTAACTTTCCAAACCGTTTACGTTTTAAAATCCATTATTTTCAAAATGACGATTCTTCAACGAAATTTCAAATTTTTCCGAATGAAAGCTTCAAAAATCTCCAAAGCTCATTGAAAGCTCAAAATTAAAATGTCATTTTATATAATTTGGAATCGAATTTTTATCTGACTTATAAAATTCATATGAAATATGGAATTTTTGCAGAAAGCTTATCGCACAACGAAAGCTCTATGTTTCGAACTATTTTTTTTTTTTTTTGTCAAAAAACATATTTTCTATCCAGATAACAGTCTTATAAAGAAATATGAACTTTTCCTAAAATAAAGCTTTAAAAATCTAGAAAGCTCATTGAAGGCCTAAAATTAAAATGTCATTTTATATTTGGAATCTAATTTATATTTTCTCATCCCATTGTAAGCTCAAAGAAAGCTTAAAGTTTAAAATTTAATGTTTTTACATTTTGCAATCTATTTTCTATCCAGATATCGGTCTTTCTACGAATTTTCAAATTTTCCCAAAAAAAAAGTTTCAAAACTAACGAAAGCTCATTGAAAGTTTCTAATTTCATTAACATTTATTTATCGGCAAATAAAATTTTAATGAAGCAAATAATATTTTAATTAAAAGCTTTCGATGAGCTTTTGGAACTTTCTGAAAGCTTTTTCAGAAAATATTCAATTTCACTGTTTTTAAATAATTTGGATGGAAAATTAATTTCAAAGCACATAAACTTTAACATATCCGATACAATACATCCACGTCGATGGAGAGTATCGATCTTAGAACTTAGAAGCTTAGAACCCAAGACTTTAAGTACCACATATCTTTCGCTGTTCGAAAGAATCCGCAGATTGGCGGACCATAGGTCAACTTTCGAGGCTTTTCGTAACGCCTCTCCAAAAATGGTTCAAAGTTATTAAAGCATGTTTTCTTAAATAAATGGATAGTCTTATATATGACATCCGGAGGTCCCAGACTCACTATTAAATATTTACTGATATTTATTTTTAATGTTTAAAGATTAATTGCTAACTTCATGGATGGTTATCAAGAAGTTTGCCTTGTATATTAGTAAAGCTAAATTAATTAAGAACTACTTTCTAATTAAATAATAATTATTGAATAAATAATACACGAAAAAATTATTCTTTGCTTAAAAAATGTATAGACGAAATTTAAATAATTACTGCAAAATTTAATTAATACAAAAAATTATTATTTAATGTTGAAAAATTATCTTACTAAAGTTAGGCCAAGGCAAGGTAATCAACTTAGTTTGAAACATTTTTTTAATTAATTTTTATCAGAATGTGGAAGGAAAATCATAATCACAATCAAGTATAACATAATTAATAATTAAAATTAATCTTAGTTATTATTATTATTAGTGTAATTAATTTTAATTATATAAATGAAATATTGCTCATAGGTAATTAAAGAATTTTTTAATCAAATGTTCCGTTAATGGTATAATCAAAAATTTAATTGCCATCATCAGAAACTAATTGAATTTGATAAAATAATTTCAAGGTTCAGAAATTTGATTGATTTCCCTACTTTATTCTTTGTTTTATTATCGAATTAGTAACTAAGAATTTAGATTTTTTTAAATCAAATATTATTTGTTGCGTGGGGTCCGATATTAATTTCCAATGCCATTATAATCGGTATTTAATAATATTTTAATTTATAATAAATATTTTACACCAGTCTTCTCTAAAAAAAATATTTAAAAATTAATTAGAAGCGTTTAACAAATTCGAAAAATATATATATTATATATATACACTTACATGGTAACCATGGTAAATTAACATCAATCGGTATTTTATCTGCACGTGCCCAACTTAATGCAACATCTAATGGTCCACTAATTACTGGACAAATGCATCCGACTAATAGATATGTAATTAGTGCTGTAATTACATAGCTCATCATTGCTTGTCATGCACTAGAAATAAATGGAATGATTTGATATTATTTTATTTCATGTAATAAAAAAATATTTAAGGACACTAGCGGACGATTTTTCTATAATTTAAGAAATTTCCTTTAAATATGGAAACCTGATAACTATAAGAATAATTAATCAAGGAAGCAATGACTAATAGTCAAATCTAATAATCTAGCTGATGAATTGCTCATATCTGATTCACCTTTCATTTAAAGAAAAAATTCATAATCCACCCGAGGGTAAAATATACAATTATTCTTAGTATATTAAATATTACAATGATTCACTCAGACTTAGATTTTTGCTGTAAGGGCTAAATATCACTTGTTTGACTGCAATTTGTTTACTTGACTATCTTTATTTAACAAGGAAAAAATATCAATTTTATATCCAGTTATTACATTGCAAGTACTTAATGTCGCTTTTAAAGGTGTGTCAATGGGAAACTAGAAACTAGTTTCCAGATTGGGTTGTTAGATTTGTAGAAAAAAAATTTCAGCTAAAGCGAGTAAGGGTTTTTTTTAATAAAATATTCTTACTTATTTACTTCTTATTTATTTATATAATTGGCTCTAATTCACTTATTTTGTAAGTCTAAGCTCCATTAGTCTAAGAAAATATATAATAAAGGCTCGGTCGATTAAGTTTATACTTAAGTTACCCATTTTAACTGCTTAGTATGTTCTGGCCTCTATTATAATTTCCTTTAGAATTTTCTCCATTTCTCCATTTAAATTTTGTATAAATAGAAGCAACCTCAGTATGGGTGTAGTACGGTTGTCATACCAAACCATTTAGTTTTCAATACAATATTATATCAATACAATACTAGTACTAATCCTCATATTCAGCGATCCCAAATGTTCTCCCAATACCTGATTGCCATTTTGGTTAGGGATTCTGAAAACTCGTATTTTCAGGACTCGGCGAATCCAAATGAAAAAATAAATATTTATTTATTATCGCTCCTTAGGGTAAAGATTTTAGTTTTTCTTTAATAATAATTGTTAAATCCTTATTTCCTCTTTATTTGACTTGATTTTGTCTCGATTTAATTTAATCGTGCAAAAATTTCCAAAAATCGAATAGGTCCTTTCATTTAAATAGAAGTAGAATTCTCAGTCAAAACTGAGTATATCTGAAAAGCAAAAATTCTTATTTCAGTTTGCTATAACTTTCGGAGGTTCTTTCGCATTTCTTTAATATTAAATCTAACTCCCCCTTCATTGTTAAAACTTTTTGATTTTCAACCATCATTAGTCCTTGCAAAATTTTCGCTCATTAATTTTTCTCTTCATTTTGCAAAAGTTCTTTTAATGATTTTGCTGCTAAATCTAAAGGCTGTTTAGTTGGGTCAGTGGCTCATTTATTTGGCACAAATTTGTATTCTTTCCTGTAGTCTTCTGTAGTTCTGTAGTTATCTGATCTGAACCGCCAATTTGGCAATTTCGAGCGAATCTTGGAAATATTTGAGCTCGATAAAATCGATACCATCAGTGATGTATCAGCAGTTTAGCACTAAACTAAAGCTTCCTATATGAATTATTCTAGATATACCAACTTGATTATTTTATAGGCCAAGGATCTCAAAAACTTTTTACAATTTAAAACTAACTCGAGATTTTGGGCTAGCTCTGTTTTGATTTTTTCTCGCAGTTTCGTTAAAATTTAAAAATTTTCTTTTGTGAGTATTAGAGTTGAGTACCGAGTACGAGTATAATTGCCCAAATACTCATTCATTTTTACATATATCAATTTGTAAGAAATTCAATAAATTCGATCAATTTTTGGCCAAGATTTCTCTATGAATTTCTAAGAGAAATGGATGGAAAATTACTTCATGAGTAATTAGCTGCCAGATTTGATAATGGACATTTTTTCAATAAATCGATCGGATAATTTGACAAAAATCGATTTTAATGTGTTTTTCTGACATTCTCTTGGAAATTCTAGAAATTTCTGTTAGGAAATCGGAAAGTCTGGTTTTTAAATTATATCTAAGTATCCGGTAAGGAAATTGTAGTACAAGAAACTTATTGCAAAAATCAACCCACTGATTTTAGAAACTTTTTTATTGGTTATATTTATATGGTGAGTAAAATTCACCTAGATGACGAAAACTATTTAAAAGTTCGTCATTTCTGAAGCTAAATTTATTAAAATTTGCCAATCAATTCCTAATCTCCTCAAATAATGTTATCTGGCGCCTTACATAGGCCGACATTGGGCGAATTGTAGAATCTTATATGGGCGGCTTGAAGAGACATATTAAGTAGCGGTTGACGGATACTTTTCTTCGATAAACTCAGGCAGTTTTCTTCGAAATATGCCATGTCCACCTTATATGTTCTAATTTTGTTTAGTGTACCATGGAATGATTTTTATGTGAGAATTTTCCTTTTATCGTCGTAGTTATTAAGGATTTTTTTTTAAAGGAATTTTTAAATGGGATATTTTGATCAATTGATTTCTATAAACTCAGACTAAAACAAGTTTAAAAAGTTGGTAGTTTTAAGCTTAAGATAAGGCGTCCTGTATTGTAGGAAATTTGTGCTGTGCGTAAAGGTCAGGACAGACAGGACAGGAACAGGTTAGATAAAGCCGAGAAAAAGTCGTTTAAGTTCGAGACGGGTATAATGAACCCCAGAGAAGTAAAAGAAACGCCATGGTAATAGGATTTAAGGCTGGTCGGGGGATCGGAAACGTCGGCAAAATTTACCAACTCACTTCGAAATTTTTTGGAATTTTATCTCACTTTCACCTAATTTAGTTGAATTTCCACCGATCTTTTCTAATTTCTTTCCGATTTCTACCGTAATTGTTAGATTTTTCTCAATTCGTTCCAAATTTCTAAAGTTTCTTTTACCATTTGCCGACTTCTGATGGTTCCCGAATATTTTTCGAATTTTACCGAATAAATTCTCGGGAGATTTGTCGACCCTTTTCGATTAGTCTTTTTCTACTTTTCCCTATTTTTTCATGCCTATTTTCAACTTCTTTAATTTTTCCCCACTTGTTGCGAATTTCTTGTGATCTGAATTATCATACTTTTTACCTACTTGTATACTTGTATCTATTATTCGGAACTTCTCTCACCATTTCCTAAGATTGTCCGGTTAATTAAGAAATTTTTCCCTAATTTTTCCCAAAGTTCTTATCGGTTTTTCCCGATATTTCTGATTGATCCAGACCTTCTTCCATCTTTACTAAACATTTTCCCGGCTTCTACGATTTTCACTACTGTTCACTGTTTCTCTCTGATTTTTACAAACATATTTCTCAAGTTTTGCGAGCATTTTCGACATTAGCATTTCCGATTTTTGTCTCATTTTTCCCGGTATATATTTGTAATAATTAATAAGTTTTTTTGGTGGTTTTCCTGACTTGTCCTACTCTTTCTAACTTAACTAACATTTTCTCGAATTATCAAATTTTTTTCAAATTTATCCGACCTTTGGATGATTTACAGATTTTTTAAAACTTTTTCGATTTTGTATGATCAGGGCCCACTCAAGGATTCGTTCCAAGAAATACTATCCACAGCTTTGATTTTTCCTATAGGAGCAAAATCGAGTATAGTACATTATTGAAAGGGTTTGAGGAGACGTAGACCTTGAATGTTTTGCGAGAATAATTGATTGCGGAAAACGTGATTTAGTTACCGGAAATGCATCTAAAATTTAAACTTGTAATATATCCCACAAGTTCTCAGTTATCTTCGATCGAATTTCGTTCCTAATCTTATTTGTCCCTAAACTTATTCTCGGTATAGCTCGAAGTTTGAAAGCTCGAAGTTGCAGTAAGAATGGAGTTGACGATACGAAATTTACCCAGAATACCCAGAAATTTATAGAAATTTAGTGCTTTCCATTCGTTTCACGTTAAGTCTATTCTATACTAGGAACTGATATGATCCTAATATTTAAGCAAGTAGATTTTTTTCAATATTTATTTGCAATGTTAGTTTTTATTGCAAAAACCCCGAAGTGTCATACATTTATTTTTAAATTTGAAGAAAGCCTCAAGTTCATGTACTTGAGGGTTTCCTTTCCTTTTGCATGCAATATGAAAGTTATTTTTAGGAAAAACTGTTATTTTCATCTCAGATTTACTCGCATTTCTTGAACAATAATTCCAATTTCGCCAAAATTTCACTTGCGGTGTAGTGATTTACGGTAGAATTTAAAAATTTTTCCTCTAAACCCATCAAATAATTGATAAAAATCAAAACAAAGAATGAAAACCGTTTTAAACTGTGGATAATAATAAAAATTATCAAATCGAACGTGATACTCATACAAAAGACATCAACAGACGAGAAACTTTTCATTTCATTTGAATGATATTTTATTCCAAACAATTTAGCATTTCGTTTCATTAAATTATTAATTATTAACATTTTATGATTTTATTTAGGCATCGTATAAAGGCATAGGCATGCATTTGAAAAAATTAAAATAAAAAATAGTAGATAAAATCAAAGATAATCCTTTCCCTAACTTGTCATTTATTATTATAGTGAAAATTCATCAATTTGTTTATTGGAGGAGATATCACGACTTGGACTTATATCGAGATATTTTTTTCGCACAAAACAATAAAGATTTTGTTGAATTTTAAATAATATGATATATTTACTTTAACTCTTATTTATCGAATATTACATATATGCAATGCATATGTAAATAACATTTCTTTATATGTGACCTGCAAGCTGATTTTACGGAATCGTGTCGGAAGAAGAAAAAAAACTTTCATTGACTTTTCCTTTCGTTTTAAAGAAAAATATTTAATATTAAAATATTATTTCATAAATGGTAAAGAATGACTTGTATTTTATACCTGATGGGAATTTGTTTATGCTTTTGGAAGATTTATTTTATTTATAATATTTAGAAACATTTAATTATCCATATTTAAATCTTTAATTCCCATTGATATTACAATGATTAAATAATTTCTTTAATGGTGGAAATAAAATACAATTTAATTCTATATATAAGTACCAGACATTTAATTATTATTTATAATAAAAAACATTAATTATTTATAATTTATACTTCCTGTGCATATAATTTATAACAGTATTTTTTACAAATAGATAATGCAAAATCCGATTAAATATAATAGCATTTATTTTTAACATCACGTTTTACAATAAGTTAGTTGGGTATTAACTATGTCTTATATATTATAAATATATAATATACATCCACACCATGATTTATGTTGAATGGATCAGTATATACTATAAAACCTAGATAAATAATCAATTTTTCTAAAATTAAGTTATTTAATAATTTATTCATATTTAATTTGTTAATACAGAATTAGATATATCGACCATAGGGCACATTTCTAATAATTATATACTTCTATACTTAGAGTATAATTATAATAATTACACCATTTAAGTCTTAAGATATCAATTAATGTTGCAACTGAAATTTCTTAATTACACATCTCGAGTTATGAAAAAGAAATATACATGAAAATGCCTTGAAAAAAGTTCAATGTTAATCATAATTAAAAATGGTAATAAAAAAATAATAATAATTTTTGTATTTTATACATAAACAAAAATATATGAAATAATAATAAATAATAAATATCAACATGATTTATTATGTATCATTTATTTAAGTGTTCACAAGGCACAAAATCGAGCGAAGAAATTTCAATGGAAGAAAAATTAATTTTCTCCTTTTATACCTCATCCACACAAACATAATACCTTTTTATGAAATTATAATAATAATAATTATATTTTATTTACATAATATTTTTTTCAGTTTAATTTTTGAAATTAATAGACGACAAATTGTATAACTTTCTGCACGCAAGAAACGCACCATACAAATACATGGTCGGAGGAAAGCCACACATCATATGATCCAAGTTATTTTGTATACAAAAAAAAAAAATTAATAAAAATCATAAACATTTCTTTTGGCTGGATTCGCTTCGGTAATTTGAGTATGGTTTTAGGAAGTCAAATAATTGCCAATTAATTTGTGCGTTCCTAATTATTATAATTAATCATGTAGATTATCTACTTCCATGATATTTAAAAAAAAAAATGCGTAGACCAGCTGATTTAGAGTATACTTTGGTTAAGGTGTTTGACGGAAAGCCATATTTCTGCGGAATTGAGGAGAATGTCCCTTTTTACATTAATTCCCCAAGGTGTAGGAACATCTGGAGCTGAGGATGTATGTTGGCTCCTTTAAATTACATGTGCTTTATATCTGTATTTTGCTATGTCAATCAACACTCTAAATTATTTTATATGATAGCTTTGTACCGGCAACGATTCATTCAATTTGGCTCGGGCTCTTTGAGCCACATACGGTACGTCAATATTAAATTTATACATTCAAGAAAATTCATTAAATTTTTATATTTTTCGGAACAAGGAAAGTGGGGTATGTTAAAGTCAATTTGTATCTAGCAAACACTGCAAAGCTAGATATACTAATTTCATGTTTGTAAAAATTAAGTATTAGATAGGAAGATATAGGTAAACATTGTAACATCTAAGATTTAAAAATAAAACTTTGAATGATAACCATTTAAAATGTTAATATATGTAAGTAGATCATCCAGATCATCCTTTTAAATGATTCCATTTCGAAATTTAGAATATTTTCCGGGAAATTACAGATATTTCCTCAGAAAGTTATATTTTCTTGACCGTTTTTTCCCGTACAAACGCTGAATAAAATTCGAACGTAAACTTTTTTCAGAAATTTCTCTGTATTAAATTTAATCGGTAATTATATAGAAATAATTCGACAATATTCGATTCGTTCAGTCCCGAAGAAAATTATATAGAAACATCAGTTTTTCTACGAGACTGTCAACGAAATTTTGAGCATGGGCTGGGCAAGTAATATAAATGTCTAAACAATAATTTTAAAATAGAATATTCTCTAAATGTATGGACTAAATGGTTGATTAACATATATTTAGTAGATAATTAAACTTTTAATGAACTTTAGCGATTTTTATGAAAAATTATTTACATTTCGGTTGTCCAATTTGAAGATCGAAAATCAAAAACAGATACGTTGGGGCTCCAAGTATCGTTTGGCTCTGATTTGTTATTTAGAATGTTAGTTTATTATTTTTCCCCCCTCTTAATTATAAATTCTTAATTTTTTCGTTAAAAAAAACATTATTTAATATATAAATAAATAATTCTAATTATCTATAATTATTAATTACTATTATCTTACACATAATCATCTTTTTTATATAAATAAATATAAAGATAAAATTGTAAATAAGAACAACTACCAAATTAAAAATGTAATTAATTTATAATTAATTAAGAAAACTCGTGTACATTTTTTATTATAAAATAATTAATTTCTTAATTTTATTATTAAAAATATAAATATAAATATTAAAAAGAAATATTTTTAAAATAAAAATATTTAATAAATAAATAAACCGGATTTAATAACCAATTTAATTTAAATAACAAATTAAAATAAATTTAAATCTAATATAAATAATTTT